>CM076581.1:311006587-311309424 GCA_034641835.2 Pinus albicaulis
TATGGGCAGTTTCCCGAACCACTTCATGACCTCTATTGAAATGAGGTTCTATTGGCTTCTGCTGTCGACAATAAAATGCAGGGGAGAACCCGACTCCTACATCTGGGAGTGGAAGAGGCGCCCCCCCTCCTCTGGATCTTTGGGCTCATCCTTATGGATCTCGATGGTTGCAATGATGGCATTGGGATAATTTCCCTTATCGGGTTCTGACTCATAGTCAGAGCATGAATCTTATTTAGAAGCCTTCAGCTCAACCACTAGTGACTTCTTGGACCAACACTCACTTGTGTTGTGAGTGGGGATCTTATGCAACTCGCACGACTTTCATGTGTCCTTCTTGTCTTAGTGGTATTTTTCTTTGCTTGTGGCTTTGGAGGGTTGTTGTGGGTCACCCTGCCTTGGATTTTTCCTTTGTTTTGCAGTTTCAAGGTGCGTTTCCATTACTTCAGATTCGCAGATCTAAAGTCTGGCTTCTTCTCTATAAATTTCTTCTCGATCTTGGAAGCATATCAGTATGGTGCACCAAACGAGGAGATGTGGAGGAACTCCATTTCTTCTTGCATATTTCTAGGAAAAAAACTACGTTACTTAAGAATCAGACATTTCTCTGAATATTTGATACCCAAATTTGTGCATAGGGTACGGAATTGATTCGTTAGCTCATGCACATCTGCATCTCTTTACTACCGAAAAGTAGTCTATTGTATGTACTTTTCCTCATAGCTCCGCATGGGGTAATACTATTCCTTGATGAATTCTCAGAAATAATTCTAGGTGGGTTCGACCGAAAATAGTGAGGGTTATCTCTCAACCCTCTGTTCGCATTAGGTTTCCCAGTAGTCCTTGACATAGATGGTGGCTTTGAGGAGCGTAAAATTAATATTTTCCCTATTGGAAAAATCATGAACTGAAAAATATCCTTCCAACATATTTAAGCATATATCTACAACACCTACATCTATTTGGCCTTCAAATATGGGAATTTCAAATTTTAATTGTACCTTTATGGAGTGGCACATCCAGAGTGACTACAGGATGGAGATATCTCTCCTGTGGGAATCTACTAAAGGATCTGGAGAATTTTTCCATCATCGCGTTCCTCTGTCACTCAAGGGCTTCTTCGAGAAATACTTTAAAAGGATCTCATGCCCCCCTTGTCCTTCTTTTCTTTTGCCATGGGAAGTCATCAGGATTTGTGAGGTTGGTCTTGCAAAGGTTCAACTAGTTTGAGCCCTAACTCCTTATACCCTAACCTCGTTGGGGACATGGAAAGAAAATGGAGAAAGAGTAGACCAATTTGATACCATTTATCCAAGCCTAGACAAAAACACAAAAAAATACATATATAACCATAAATACATAGATTCAACAGAAATACCTCTTCCTTTCATTAATATCAAAGAACTCAAATATGCTTACAAACATATGGAGATACATTATCTCAGGCGATGGCAACTTATCTCTTAGAAGAGATTTGCTGGCTACATGCCTCTAAAATATGATACAATGAGGCCCAAAGGCATATATATTATTGAGAAAAAAATGGAAAACCCTAAACATCTAAAAGCCTTACTGTAAGAGATGAATCACCAAAACTGTGGGCCTCGTCACGGTAAATTGGTACATCAACTTCTCGAGGTCATAAATTTTTCATACAATCTCTAGTTAAAATGCACAATACCTTTATAGAAACATATATTCAAGGAATACAATTTTTTTCTTCAAGCATCATTGAAAGCCTTATATTCGCACATTTTCCAAAAAATGTCGTTTACGGCCTCAAAACAACTCCTGAAGTTCATGACCTAAAAAATTGCCAAAAATATAAAAGTGTGCTATAATTAAGGAAATTGAAAAACTAAAAGTAACAATGGTGGAGGTCCAAGGGGAATAGGTGCGTTGACACCAATATCCACTTGAATAATCAAAATTTTTGGCTATATGTTTATATTATTAACAGGTGAAAGAAAAATGCAAGCATCCATATGTTCTACTATAGCCTATTTTGATTCTTGAATGGAAATGGGAGGCCATTTCCATGGATTTTATTACAGGTCTTCCTAGGAAAGTGAGGCAACATTATTCTATCATGGTTGTGGTCTATAGGTTGAGAAAGGTGGCTCACCTCTTTCCAGTGAAGACTACATATTTTTCTAGGGAGGTGGCATAGGTCTTCATCAGGGAGATTGTGAGATTACATGATGCTATTTTGAATAGGTTGTGGGGACATAGTATTCTGAATAGGTTGCGGGGGCATAGTTTTCCTTCAGTATAACCTATCACCCACAAACAAATGGAAAAAAAGAGAGGGTCAGGAGGATCTTAGAGGAAATTTTGAGGATGTATTTGATGCACCAACAAGGGAAATGGGAGGAGTAGTTTCCACTGGTTATTTTTTCATACAAAAATGGTTATCAGGAGTCATTAAGGATGAGTCCTTTCGAGGCAATGTATGGGTAGAGTTGTAATACTCCCATCAGTTGGAGTGATCCAGTGAATAAGGTACTAATTAGACTGGACATGTTGATGGAACAGAAAATGCAAGTTATAAAGAATAATCTAAAGGAAACACAGAACAGGAAAAAAAATTATGCAGACCAGCAAGGGAATTTAAGAAGTTTCACATTTGGGAGCATGTGTATTTTCACATCAATCCCAAGAATAACTCCTTGAGGAATGGATTATGTGCCAAGCTGGGAAGATTGTATTGCAGGAATTTTGAGATCCCTGAAAGGATTGGACCAATGGCATATCAACTTGCACTACCTCCAAAAATTAAATTCCATGACTTTTTTCATGTTTAATTACTTAAAAGGTATATAAAGGCTATTTATAATGTTATTGATTTTTATTTATTTTATGTGGAGCAAGAAGGATAATTAAAACCAGAACCTGAGTGCATATTGCAGTGGAAACAACTTATGATTAGGAACAGAGCCATAGAGCAAGTTAAAGTGCAGTGGAAGCACTTTGGGCCATGAGAAGCTACATGGGAGATGGTGGATCAGGTGCAGGCTATGTTTCCTTCATTATTTGTTGGTTAAGGCAAAGCAATTTTGGTATTTGGATATACTTATGTATGGTTTCTATTGTAAATACTGCCATGAGCTAAGTTATAAAGCTCTAATAAGCGGTACAGTTGTTATATCTTCATGTTATCATGATGGTTTTTTCTTTTGAGCAGGTTATTCATTCTAAATATTGTATCGAACTATGTTAAAAAACTAGATGGGAAGTATGTTTTCTTTTCAGTGGGTTTGCTTAGGTATAGGTGTGGTTTAACACCAAGGACGGTGTTCCCCAAGGGGGGTTGTTGTGAAACAGACCTCGGTTAAAATTTCATATAATAAAACTTAATAAAGGAAAAAACAAGACTATGGTTAAGGTGCACTTATTCGAATTGAATTTTGGGAAAAATATCCTAGTGCGAATCACTAGATGTGTTTATAGTTAAGGGGAGATTGGGAAAGTCAATGACTAAGGCATTAAAAAATAAAAATGGTATTTTCACACATTTATTTATGAAAATAAAGGAAATTAGGAGGAAATGAAAGTGAAAAGTCATAGGTTGCATGTGTGGAGGAAATTGAAGGAAAATAATGAAAAATTGAAGAAAATAGAGGCCTCATTAATAAAAATGCTTCTGAGGATCAGTTGGAAATATTTTGCTAGTTTTTTGAGAGTTCATTTTAGAATTACACCCTGAGAGGAGAAGAGAACCAAGAGGAGAAAGAGGAAGGAAAAGGGAAGGAAAAACAAGCAAAGGAAAATAAGGAAAAAAAAGGAAGGAAAAACAAGCAAAGGAATAATAAGGAAAGAAAAGGAAAACAAATATCAAGTAAGGAAGATCAGGATCAAGCAACTTCAGTAAGAATACTTGCATGTAACAGATTGCATGTATGATTTCCTAGCCGATTTTGACATGCATTGTATTTGCCTATTGATATTTGGTTATTTTTTTTCAGTGGCATGGTTTTGTTTGGTTTTGATAGTGGTTTTCAGCCTTGCCTTACTTTTTTTTGGATAGCCATGGTGTGATGGTATTATTCTCAGTTTGGGCTTTGGAATTGCGGGATGGTTTCAAAATCCGGGGAGGAGGTGGTCTCAGGTTCATTCCCAAAGCCCTGTGAATCCCTTGGCATTTTTTGTAAGGATACACAGTAAATCCTAAGGCTGGTGTCGGGGTAAGGGCCTAGGGATACTGTGTGGATTGCGGTAAAACCTATGGAAAAGGAGACGAAAAATTCCTTAAGGATAGTTATGAGATCCGGAGGCATTCCAAGTGTGGTTTGGTTTTTTTGATCTTGGTTTAGGTCTTGGTGAGATCATGGTAGGGTGAGGGTGGAGGTGGTTTAACTTCTGGATTCCCTTCATTTTTTTGGATTGATTTCTCCATGATATCCCACATTAATGCTTGAATATGAAATGTGGATGACTAGTTGAAAGAAAATTTTGGTTCAACCATGTCTATGGTCGGGTGATACATTAAGTCTTGAACCTAGTTGGCTCTTGCTTATTCTTATTGAAATATAAGTTCTCTTGATATTTTACTTGTTTTTATCTGGCTTTAATGTTTGTTATTTTATGGTTATTTATGTGGTTATATGTTGGTTATAAGCATGGTTATGTGATTAGTTCTAGTCATGCTTCATTTCATGTTTTTACTTGTAACTGAAATAATAATGGATGCAAGCACTAATTAATGTTAAGACAACTAATGGGAGAGGATGGTTATCCTTCTTGATAAGTTTCACATGAATTTGCAGTCCCCTATGCTCAATCTTGTATTCATGAGTTGCATATTGCATTGTTGCCAAGTGTTTGAGAGAATGTCATTTCCCGTTGCGGATGGTCAAGCATAATCCTGGTGTTAGTTTTGGCTTACAAACATTGTCCTTACGCAATTTATTATTTCTGAAAGTTACAGGGATTTTTGGGCATAGGTCTAGCCCCAACCCTAGAATTTAGCCTTCAATTCCATAGTCTCTCACACAACAGTTAGTGAAAAATTCGACATTTGCACTAATGAAGCCTTATGCATGCGACTTGGAGGTTCCAGTCACACTAATGCCTTGGGAAGGGAGAAAATGGGGGTAAAACTCATGAAAAATCTAGGTTGGCTCAAGGCATGGACACCTAGAGGTGTTGGGTCACTCAAGTGTCCTATGGCTCTCGAGGGAAGCCAGTAAGACTTTTTTGTGTAATTTCGTCTCCGTATCCTTAAGTCACCTAGGAGGTTGAGTTTGGTCATAACTTCCTCTCATCTCATGTTTACCCTGGGTAAGCTAGTGAAAGTGGGTAGATGTGAAAGGAGGTGTGCGTTACAGTTAGGCTAAAAATCCACAAGTTCAATGACAAAGAGAGTTTCAAATCCATCAATGGAATTTTTATAAAGTTATAGAGGAGGTTTTTCTAAAATCCCCAAGAGATACAATCATTCTAAAACAACCAAATATTTCAAGTTGTCAAAAAAATTAATAATGAATTTTTTTTTTCGAATGTACTAAAGAAGAAATGAAGATTTTTAGAAAAATTTCATGGATAACATATTCTTTAAAAAAATCTCAAAAAAAAATTGGAAAAAATTTCCAAAGTAACAAAAGATAGATATTAGGTGAGTTGGAAAAATAATTGGTATTTTTTTCGAATGAGATAAAAACAAATTCAAAGAAATTTTCTAAAAATGTGAAATGGAATTTTCATTGAGTTGCATGAAGTGAGCTTTTCGAATCGTCCCAAAAATGCTAAAAATATCTTTTAGCAAATCAATTGAAAAGAGACATTTAGTGAATATTTCAAATTTACTTAGCATAGTTTTGGTGAGTTTCCCAAAAGGAATATTTTGCATGAATTTTTGGAAACCTCTAATGGAGACTTTTCGGGAAATAACTTATCACGATTTTTGGGTAAAAGTCGATTTAAACTCCTCGGAAAATCAGTAACAGTAGGAAATCATCAATAGAAGGATTGGGCTCACCACCATAGGAGAGATTGAGAAAAACTCCTAATGGAAGGATTTTGATAGCTCTCAATGAACTATTTCACCAATCACTAATGAAGGTTGTTTTCAATTGCTAACGTGGAAGGCTTACACCAATTTATAATGTCGAAGGTTTCACCTATTCTTGATGAAAGATTATGTTGAATGTTGATGAAGGAATCGGGTGATGGTAAATAGATTTTTTTAGTTCACTGATATGGTTGATAAAATGGTTGAATTAGGGGCTTACAAGTGGATATAAATTTCACGTTATGCCATTTATATGCAACATCTTCTTGATATATATATATATATATATATATATATATATATATATATATATATATATTTGTTAATTAAGAAAAACACTTATTTTATCCATATTAGAACTAAATTAACCCCAAATCAAATAAAATTTTCATTTATTCTTGTAGTGTCGATATCTGCAAAAGTCCTCGTCAAAATTACTAACACGAATTTTATTCCAAAATCTATAGAAAATCCAAATTAGTAGTTATTGAATAACAAGGCACTAATCCACTACAAAAGTGTGTACTACAAAAGTGTTATCGATGAAATGTTTACAATAAACCCCAAATATAGAGGTGAAAATACATATTTGGGATTTTGGTTGGATTCCATGTTTGGAGTGAAGCTCCCAGAACTAAGTAACGAAGCATAATTTCAAGCCACCTACTAGGGTTTTTTGAAATTTTTATAGGAGAAAAACTGATCCCAATTCACAACTTTTAAAAATTTTATTTACGTGACATTTTACCCCTTTTTATCCTTACAAAAATTGTTTTACTATTTTTTCCCAATTTTGTTATATCTAAGAGAGAACAATTTTTACTAAAAGTTCCAAATGTAGGAAAAATATTAAAACTGAAAGGTTGACAATTCCATAATTATGAAGAATTTTACTGATGCAACATATCACCAATATGAAACCTAATGTGTATCAGAATCATAGGCATTATCTACATCAAATACAAAACATTTTCTAGTTCCTAAAATTTTTTCATGTACATACCAAAAGTTGGTCATTGGCCATTATTGTAATAGTTAAATAAGTAGAAAAGGGCCAACGGTTGATTTTATAAAGGAGTAACTTTCAAGTCAAAAAGAAGAATAAAACATGGGTATAGTCATTGGAAAGTTAAGTTAGAAGAGATTATTTTTAAAGACTCTGATATGTTTTTTTGTGCATGTGTATTCTTCATTAATTAAGATAAGGAATAAATTATATTCTAATTAATGAAATATTTTGTAACATGCATAATTTTAACAATAATTTTTCACATAATTTTTGTAAAAAAATTGGTACTAGAAGAAAAGTTTTGATTAAGAATTGAGGATTGGGGTGATGAATCATGCATAGAGTTCTTATAAGTATAGAGACAAAGTCATGGGGATGAGTATTAGCCTAAGTAATGTAGAAGGAAATTCTAATGGATAAATAAGGATAGTGGAGAGCATAGTGTTGATGGAGATCATGAACAACTTACAAAAGGAACTATAGAGTTGTAAAGTGTATAATGACTTTTTTCATGATATTAGAAGGAGAAAAAGAAAATTAACACTCTACAACTATTGGCTCTAAACAATATATAGAGGAAAATTCAAAAGGAATCTAACACAAGATATGCAACTAGTGCAAGATTTACAAAAAATCAAAGATATAATTAAAGAAGAGATGAACAAAAAGAGTCTAGGAACTCAAGGAGTTTACTCATAAATTATATTTTACTAAGGAATTCAGTGAGAATATGTCATTTTTTTTCAATATTAGTGAGTATCACAATTTTTTCTCCTATAAGACATCAAAGAAAAATGATTGAGAAGTATTATTTTCAATGGAAACATAGAAATTTTTGGCCAAATACATTTGATGGAGAGCATAGGATGCATGAAAATGTTGAATCATGGTTGTTTGATGTGAGAAATTATTTCCAGCGTCATTTCTATTCATCTAGTCTTCAAGCAAGGATTTTAATTTATCGTGTGTAGGGAAAAGGGTCCATGTGTTGGGACCAACTAAAGTAGGTTAAGAATATCAATCATAAGAGAAATTAATGGATGAATTTTAAGAAGTATATGTGATTGTGATGATGATAAGATGTTATAATTATTTGAGATCAAGCTACAAATCATGACCATGGAAGATTATGGGATAAATTTACTAAATATTTTGAGGTATGTTGATTCAATCATAGGTGAAAGAGTGAAAATTAAAATGGTTATTAATGGTTTTGCATTATTCTATAGGGAAAAAATTCAATTCAATGAATTAAGAACACTGGAGTAAATCGTAAGGAAGGGAAGGTGTTTGTATGAGTGGAATAATGTAGGATGGATTTTAAAGAAGCTTCATATGACAATGAGAAAGGAGAATAAATAAAAATAAAAAAATTATTCAAGCCATCCTCCTTCAAGAATAGATCTCGAATATATCATCAAGGAAATCCAATACAAAGTGAATCCAATATGATAGTTTCATTACGCAAAGGGACAAGGAAAGAATCCATAAAGTGTTGGGGATTATAGGGAGAGCACATGTATAAAACATTTCCCCACAAGGAAGACACGATGAGGAATGTAGATAAAATATAGGAAGATGGGATAGTGGAAGATATGGGTAGAATCATGAAAAGCATCTACGCAACATTATATAATATATAAACATATAATTAATATGACCTGATTGTAGTCGAAATTAATATTGATAAATATTCCTTGTATATTTTAGTTTATTCTTTAGCCAGTTATAGGAATATAGGTGATAAATTAGTTGAAAGGTTTAAAGTGAAAATATGTAAGCAGGAAATTTCTTTGTTGGTCCACCTCACAACTCGAACATGCACTTGTGAGGGATTTCCTATTTAACATGAATTTATCAGTACTAATGTTGATTTGATCATCATATTTCTTGGGTCATATGATTTCCTGATTTTATGGATTGGTTTAAAAATAATCATCCTATGCTAGGTTATTATAACAAGGATTTCATATGCTTCGATGATGAATGGAATTCAAGGATAGTTTATAGTATTCCAATACCTATACCAATTAGAGATATTTGAGTTTTGAAAATTAGAGGAGGTTTTAGAATTGTTGCATTATATATGGTAAAAAAATGGAAGATACAACCAAGGATAAGATGAAAACCTTGAGGACTGTCAAATATTAAGAGAATATAAATATTTGTTTTGGTAATTCCTTGGATTGCAAGCAAAGAGAGACATTCATTTCTCTATTGACTTGATGCCTAAATATTCCCTAGTGTACACAAGAATCCCTATATATTTAGCACATCAAATAAGGTAATTGTGGATTTATCTAGAAGAGTTTTAGAGCAAGGGTTACATCTATTCAAGTGTCACCTCTTGGGGTTCCTCAATGCATTTTTTGAAAAATATGCCTGGAATTATGAGGTTGTGTATTGACTTCAAATTTTTTGACAAAGTAACCATAAACATAAAGTATCCTTTGTAACTTTGGAATCATCATAAAACAATAATAAAAATTAGGTGGAGTACACCTTTCTTGTTGCCTTCTTTATTTAGCTTATCTCGTCAATACCAAAGCTTGTGGTTCTTCCTCTTTTTAATCATGTGCATTTTCTAGGTTATATTATTCATCCTACAACTTGAACTCCTCAAATTTGGCTCATTTTCCCTTGGTGCTACTCCTTAACAATAAATTACCTTCCTAGTTTCTAAATCTGAAAGCATATAACCTTTTAAACCATCTTTATGACAAATACATATGCATTTTCCAACCATATTATCCAACATACTTATATTTTTCATTAGAGCATATACATATGCATCAAAGCTATAAAATATAATATCTTTAAGAGAGGGTTTCATAGAAATCCATGCTTCATGTAGATACTTGTAAAGAAATGTTGATGAGGGTGATATATTTACAAGGTAACATATAGTACCCATAACCTCTTCCAAAATCGTTTTTCTTGAATTGGCACCATTGAGAAATCTCCCTATTTTTCTCATCGGTGTCTTGTTCATCCTTTTTAAAACCCAGTTATATTAATATGTTTATGGTGAAACCTTCTACCTTTCTATACCACACTGTTTAAATAATTCCTCGAACTCATCCACTCAATATTACCCATCTCTTTTTATCCTTAACACCTTTATTTTTGTATCTATCTAGTTCTCAACAAGAGGCTCAAATTATTTAAATTTTACAGAAAAACTCATATTTATTCTGAAGGAAACATGTATCCTTAAGAATTCATCTATGAATGATACATACTATAAATACTTTTCTAGTGATGTAATATGAACAAGTCCAAGGACATCATTATGTACTAACTCTAGAATTCCATTATTCCTTAAAACACATGTTGAGAATATTACTCAATTCTATTTTCTTTTACCACGTCTTTGTCACCATTAGGAACAATAAAATTGGTACACCCATCATTAAGAGTGCTTCAAAATATATTTTACCATGTTTTAGTCTGAACTCACCTTAGAAATATCTTTTATCCTTGAACCATCCTAAACATTTCCTTTTCTAATACAATAGTAACACCTACATCAGACGTCCTTATTACATATATCAAGTTTTTAACTACCTCTAGTATGTACAACACTAAGTATTCTTCTAATTATTCCACCCATACAAATTAATTTTACCCTTCATTCTCCTTTGTTCTTTGTTGTTGATTCATCTCCAAGTCAAACATCAACTCCATCATACCTTTTAATCTACAAATTTCTGTGCATATTCCGCTATATAATTTGTGAGAACAAATTTGATCAACACTGTACATAAAATTTGAAATATTTACTATGGGATTTATTTCTTTAGACATGTCGATTTATTATGTTACTATTCTCTTTAATGAAATATAAAAAATGTAAAAAATAGAGAACAAGTAAAAATAAAATCTCCGACAAGAATAATAACAGAAGATATGATATATGAAAAACTTTGAGGAGAAAACCAAACTAGAAGATGAGGCTACTCTACTTTTCCTTTCTTTGAATGGAAATGGATGGAGGTACAAAGGAGTTAGGCCCGTGGCCAATGTGATACTATGGTAAAAAATACCTTTTTGTTTGTTTCTCTCTCTCTATCCACTCATATATACGTTTCTCATCTATGGAATAAACAACACTCAAATATATTAGAACCCCTTTTCCGCCTAGTGTTTGGGTTATAATATAGCTAAATATTTAACTAGGGGATAAATTTGACCCCTTAGACCATCAAAGTGAGTTACAAATTGACCTTTATAAAACATTATTTATAGTACCCATGTGGCTAGCCATTTTTTTATGAGTAACACGGACTAACGTGGAATCCTATCAAATAAAGGTGGTCAATTTCCAAAGGTCAACTTGTTCGATGCATAACTTTCTCATATGAGCACCGATTAAGGAAATTATTGCAGTGTAGGAACTCTTCAAATTTTTTCAATTAAGGCCTTAAATTAACTCTTCAAATTTTTTGCTTGAAATTTTCCAAATTGAGACCACTAGTAAAAATGACCATGGAAGTTGATTCCTCTATATTTTTACACTCTAAAATCATGAAGATGGATAAAAAATAATATATAGATCCCATATGGATTAGAGCTCCCCATTTTCGAGGCATTAGGTACAAAGAGTATTTTACTAGATCTATTTTGGAAATTTTTCCTCTAGCATCTTCCTCCAGTACCATTTATCCATGCCTAGAAGTTGCCCTTTAAACACAATATATGAAAGGTCATGGTACCCCTATATTTTATTTCTAGAATAATTCATAAAATTTGTTTACATCCTCTTTCAACTGGACCTGAGAACCTTGGGTCAAATCCTCTATAGAAAGTGAGACATGTTACTCTTCTTCATCCAACATGTAAGTCTCATAGAGTTTCAAATTCTCTAATTCAATATTGAATAAATGTGCATGTGTGGGGTAGACTTAGTATATAGGTGTTATCTCCCACCTTCTCTAATATCTCTAAGGATTAATATTATATATCCTTGATTTTATTACTAGGAACATGTAGCCTTTCCTTGATCAACCGTAACCATAGCTTGTCTCCCACCTTAAATTAATCCTTTGGTTCATGCTAATCATACATAGAATATTTTATATCCTATTACTATTATAACATCTCATATACCTATAGGTGGATTTTCCTAATATTCTCAACAAAATTTTCTTCCATTATGGCATCCCCATTGCGATTCTCCCTCATCCCTCCTTGCGACACATGAGCAATATCCAAATGTGAAGGTGGAAAGTATCAAAAATATGTTTCAAATGGGGACCTACTAGTAGATGTGTGGAATGTTGTATAATAATATTTCTTGTACATATACCATATTTTCATCCAAAATATTTAGATGCTTCTAATTTTAACCTATCAAAACCTATAGTTCGGAAAATATTTTTGATCAGTTGAGTAAAAAATGTACTTTTGTATGGTTGGTGATGTATCCACCTAACAAGAAAATATAGAGTATAAAATGGAGCTAAAACCTTGTAATATTCAGCTTCAAGCCTCAGATATGCATAAAAATGTTAGAAACCTGCAAAATAAATTTAGAAGATACAATGATGTATATGGAAAATTTTCATATATAAAACCCAATGGATAGGAAAATATTTTATTATTAATGTTCACCTAAGAATAATAATGTAGAAAAATGGTTTTGGCTTCCTCCTCTATGTGAGGGTTCTTTTGATATCCCTACATTTCAGTTGGTTATCTCTCTCTCTTGATTCTAGAAGAAGACAATGGATGTTGAAATTACAATGGGGAGATCAAGAGTAATAAGATAATAGTGATGATGACGATAATGATAATATGTGTTAATGAGGAAAAAACCTCTATATTTATAACAAAGTGTTGAGATAGATCTAGATCTAGTCAAACAATATAATATTATTAGACCAAATCAATATCCAACTGTTGTGAGTATTTTATTTAGGAGCGGAAAAGATTAATGAAATGGTAAAAAAAATTTATTAGTAGAATAATAATACATCTAATTCTAGTGGAAGTACATATAATTCTACCTCATTAATAAAGTTAGCACTAATATCAAATTCTACATCAATATGTATGGTCAAAAAATTGGTTTATGTGGGGTTTATGTTGTGAATAAAATAAAATATATTTTTAAGGATTTTAGGATTAAATGTAAGCCCATACCTAATAAATCTTATCTCCTTGGCATAAATTTTCTAAAGGACTACTCGTTCTAGCCTTCTTGCTAACTCTACATTAAATGACACATTAGCAAACCACTTTCCCACATGATCTGCAAAAAAGGGGTCAAAATAACTAGGAAAATATCACAAACCGTAATGAAGTCGAGGAAATTTCCCACATAAAGCCTAATTGGGATTGTTTTGAAGAAAATTCCTGTTTTATTTTTTTCTAATTGGTTTTTATTTGCCCAGAAAACAAATCTGAGGTTGACTGGTCAAAAATATTGTGTATTTCCTTTTATCTCTTCTTGGAGGTTAACACACATGACTTTGATGAAATTTGACAAAAATAAATCCACATTGGAGGTTTTTGAAGAAAAGCCTATGTGGTCAATTTCTTTCGAGAATGGTGCTACTACTTGGATCACAAAGATATCAATGGAACCTGAGCTAAGCTATAGAAAATGATTTGGAAAACTATGATTAGTAAAGCCTAACAAAATTCTTCTTAATTAGTTAAAAAAAAGGAAATAATAATAATAAACCATGTAAACATGTATGATATATTTTTGTGCGTTTATGAGGAAATATGGTTAATAATAACGACAATGGGTGAGTGGGATGATGCGAAAATGGATGGTTTGATCAAAAAAATCATGACAAGTTGGACGATGAACACTTATTGTGCACATGAATATGACATTGAAATTGTTGAAATACATCCTCGAAGTCATCTTCCTCTATGTATGTCTCTCTACGTGCATCATGGGTGAAAGTCTCCATGTGTTTAAGAGTTCCAAAAGATTTGATATTTCATGTGGGTGGCCTTACAATCATGTCGACCAACTTGGTTATGTTTCCCTTCTTGTAATTCATCACTAAATGAAACTATTGTATAAACCACCCAATTTCAATCATCGGTATATTGAAGTTTACCTTAGGCCTACAATTACTATACTAGTTGGTGATATATGTGGATTATTTTCTACTTTCCCATCAAAAAAGTGTCTCTGCTTCTTCATAACTTCCACCAAGGCATATAAATCCTTTTCATATGTTTGTTAGTTGAGGACTTCACCATGAAGTACTTTAGAATGGTTGCATATATGTCTTCCTCCCTACACCAAGTTCAATCCCATAACACATCAACTCACATTTGTCTCCATTGTCAAGGGTTTCTACAAGTTTTGTAGTTCCATAACTAGATCTTTTTTCATATACTCGTTAACTCTAAGCCCCTCTATTGGCCCTTTCCCTGCTAGAAATCCTTTTGACACACTATCTTAGTGTGAAGTGGCACCGCTGCTACCCAAAACGGGGCTATGACTTTACTCAAGTATTGTGTTGCACAAAACAAACTTCTAACCTTATACACATTGGGAGATCCCACTCCATGAATTCCTCCATCTTAGCTAAATCTATATTTAAGTCTCCCTCACTATCACATATCCTAAATAGAAAATATACTATTGTGAAAACTCACACTTCTTGAGTTCTTCCAACAACTAGTGCTTCTCTAGTGTATCCAGCACCTGCATCAAATGTGACATGTGCTCCTCCGGAGTAGCATTGTATACAACTATATACTCAAAATAAAGAATATAAACATAATTTATAAAAATGTATAGTATATCATTCATTAATATCGTGAATGTACCAATCGAACTTCATATGTAGAATAGCATGACTAACCACACATACACACCATGTCGCACTTTGAAGGAAATTTTATAGTTATCTTCTTCTCTGACTCGAACCTAGTGATATCCTAACTTTAAGTCCATCTTGGTGAACTCTTTGGCTTGGTATAACTCATCCAACATATCAACTATCCTATGTATGGGGTACTTTTTCTTGAGCATATATTATTTTAATGCATTATAAACAATACACATCCACCATGACCCATCATTCTATTCAACAATGATTATGTGTGACCCACATAGTCAAATTCTTAGTTGATTGATACCTTTTTCTAATACCATCTGCAATTTATTCTTCACCTGTCTTTACTATATAAGATATTTTATGTACAGCACAATGTTTTACAATGAAAATTCTAGAAACACCTATATCCCATTATCTACATCCCCCTTGGGAGATTTCCCTTTAGGGTCCTATAACATACAACTACATTCCTATAACAATTCTTCTATTTATTGGTTTTTTTTCCTTAGTAAACCACTCTAGGTACTTCTTTCTAGGATTGGTCAATTTTTTGGCCCATTTGGCACTTACCAGTGAGAGCTTTCGCTTTCCCCTCTGTCCATTGATGATGAAGCAATTTCCACTATTGATGAGGTGATATTCGTTGGCTCGTTGCATGAATATCACATTCTAGAGAGATATAGAGGGATTCCCAAACAAAATTCCACATACAAAAATAAGAAATACACCTAATTCTATCTCGTAAATAAAGTTAGCACTAATAGAAAATTTGGTTATGCATTATTTTGTTACCATAACTCTTCCTCCTTCTTGTTCTAAACCCATGTTATCGGATGGGATGGACATGCATCTCTACTCCCCATTTCTTGACCATATTTTCTTCTATGATATTCCTTTGTGATCCTAAGTCAAATAAAGCACCGATTTTTGTCCTCTTAATATGTATATGTATATGGAAGATTCTATTCATTCCTATATATTCCTATTTTTGAATGCTACTCAAATTCACCATCTTCTGCACTGATGTACAAAACGTTTTCTCATCCATGTTTGAGATAATTTCCCACCTAATTACTCGAATCTATGTCCATGTTTTTTTTCTTTTTAGAATCATTCTTTCGATTCCTCAAGTTAACCTCCAGATGCAACCTCAATCAATTATCCTCTATATCAGCATCATTTTCATAAAGGCTGCAACAGTTGTTTGGATATTTTCATTGGTTTTTTATAATTGTTATCTTTTTATATTCCCCCCTTTCCACTTCTTCTTTCCCATCTTGAAATCTTCCCAATTCTCTTTATACCTTGACCTATTTCATTTCCCTTTCTTTTAGCCCATGTTCTCTAGGTATTCTTCCAATAGACAAGAACCATCTCCTATTCTAGATTTTAACAAAATCACTTTCTCTATTGTTTAGGAGTGCATTTGGTTTATTTTGGGAGATAAGAAACATTATTTCAATCCTCCTAAATTTTTTGTTATACTATTTTACAATCTACCTAAATCCCTTCTTGAAGTAATTCCACCAGATCCATTAGTCCTCTACATATTTGATAGGGTAGATCAACAAATTTATGGTAATTTTGAAATACTCCATTGTAGTCATCGGAGGATATCCCTCCAGACTTAGGATTTCTGTTTGGTTTACCATCTAGGTCAAGGCATGACCCTGTAATTTTAAATGTGAACACAAAATTTTATATTCTTCCTTTATTTGTTGAACAATAAAATAAACCTATAAGTACTAAAACTAGTGATTTAACTTAAATTCATCGATCTCATGTTGATATGGCTTGACGTCAATGATCACTTCCATATTGAATTACCATTAAGAATTCTTCATAATTCTCAAAGTGGGTTATTCGTTTTTAGCTTTTTTCATAGACTCCCCCTTTAGTCCTTCCCTGTCTCCCGATCTTACCTCTCCATTAGAACCTAAATCTTCTCTAAATAACTAAACATATTATTCAATGCTCCCATAAGGAGGCTCGCATTATGGTTCATATCTACAACTTGTGATTCTAATAATAGAAACATATCCACTATAGGGTACTGAGGGTTATTAATACATAAGTCATCTATTACTTTTGTGACTTTCAATTTAACATATATATATATATATATATATATCCCCTAGAAAACCCCACAATCTACCCAAATAAACCTGCGTCAACGCTAATATGATCCATAAAATTTCACGAATATTCCACTTCATAGTTTGTCATAATATATCTAATAAATTAATACTGAAAATAAAAAAAAATTTATATGAGGGTCATTTCCTTAGACTTCATCATTCGTTAAGCTATTTTTCTAATGCATGAAATATATAATATATAAAAATTATGGAATAGACAAAAATGCAATAACTAACAAACATAGTAGCACGAGATATGGTATGGAGAACCCTTTTGAGAGAAAACGGAACTGGAAGGTGGGGTTGCTCTACTCCCTCTTGCTGTAGATGGAAAAAGAAGGATGTAGAAATGAATGACACATGTTTCCTATGAGATGATATAATACATAAACCATCTCTATTTTCTCTGTCCATATATACTCTTAGTTTCTCTTCTCATGTATGGAAAAAAATTCACTCAAATAGAAGGGAACCACTATTCCTCATAGTGGCATATTTATAACACAACCCCAATATCCAACAAGGGGTTAAAATTGACATATTCACCTTCAATATGAGTTATAACTTGACCCCTCTATATTCTTGTTCATAGTTTCCACATGGCTATACCTTTTTCCGTCAATGAGGGGGAAGACATGACATCCTCTTAATTGGCAATATCCAATTTTGATAGCTCAAATTTAGGGAAGTATACCTTTCTCATACAATATTTGATTGAGGCTTCCTATGATTTTCAAAAGGTATCCATGCGTAGAGAGTAAAATCTAGGATCATAGTAAGGCTCGGACCATCAAGAGTGTTATTTTAAATCCTTAAACAACATCCTAAAATTTTTCACCTTAAAATTCAAAATGGGAATGCTGGTTATAATGACCTGGCAATATTATTCCTACAAAATTTTCACTATAGAAGCATTGATATGTATGGTAAATAATACATTGATATAATATAGTTCCCTTTTCATGTTGATAAAACTACTCCCTGTAAGGATTTATGTCAAATTTGGTACCTATGTTGATTACCAATATCTATACATAGCCTTATAGTTCCGTCCATTTTTGTGAAAAAAATATTTGAGGGACTACAAGGGGATGAACTTTTAAATGTGTACCCCTTTTTCAACAACCCTTCTTTTTGCATCCACAATTATTTTATATTCTGTATGATCATTCTATATGGAATATTGGATATTGGTGTAGGTTTATGAACCAAGTTAATAAATAAATCATTGTCCCTCTTTCGTCACAATCCTATTAATCCCAAAAACACATCTTAATATTCTCTTAACAATATGTAGTCCTCAATATTTAGCTCCCTACCCTTAGAAGAATCTTCCATTTGTGTCGCATATATATCGAAACCATTTCTAAAACTTAATCTTAGTTGTGATACTAAGGTATATCTATTCATTACAGTCCTTGGAATACTGTATACTATCCTTGAATTTCCTTCACCGTCAAGGAACATGAAATCCTTGGTCTAAGAATCTAGGACAACATGATATTTTCTATCCATTCCATACCAACCAGGCAATAATATGACCCAAGCATCATCATGTTCAAATATACATTAGTACTTACTAAATTTATGTCCATTAAGAAACCATTGACAAGTTAATGTTATAGTGGCTACATATACTAACCGAGACTTTTCGTGCTTACACATTTTCACTTTAAAGCTTTCAATTAAGTTATGATCAATATTCTATGAATAGCTCAGGAATCAAGTAAAATAGCTACACGATGATGCTCAATCTTACTTTCACTTAAATCATGTGATATTGAGAGAATTTTTGTCTATTATCCAAATTTTCATAAATATTTGGCATGCTTCTACCCATGTCTTGATATATGTCACCCTCCTAGTTTTTGTGTACATTCCTCACCCTATATCCCTTTTGGGGAAATTTGTGTACATGTGGTCTCTCTCATATCCCCTAAACATTATGGTTTCTTTCCTTGGACTTTTCCCTAATGACTTTCTCATCCTAATTTTATCGTGTACGAGATGTCCTTTATGATAATCTCGAGATTCATTTTTGAAGAAGGATGGATTAAATCATTTCCTTATTTTATTATTTTTTTCATTCTTCTCGTCATTACCAGATTTTTGAAAAATTTTCCTCCATTTATTCCACTCGTTCCAGCACTTTTCCTTCCCTACGGTTTCTTCCGAAGGCCTTAATTCATCAAATTGGATTGTGTCCTTGTAAAATTATGGAATACCACTTAAAACCTCTTAATTTTTACATTTTCATAGCTAATTAAATAAACATAACTTAAAAGATCTAGTAATTTTCTATCATTCTCTTCCATGATCCTGCTTCCTATCTTGAGGTCAAATAATTGTAACATATTCTCGTCATCATAATGCTATATTTATTTTTGAAGCGCTTCTCAAAATCTTGCCAATAAATTGTCTTCTAATTGATATTATTGACCTTCTTCACCTTGTCCCACATCATGGAATCTTTTCCCTATATGTGACTAATGACACTATCCCTACATAAATATTGGTTGAATAAAGGTGAGGCTAGAAAACATTTCTCATATCCAACAAATGTGCTTAAAATTTTTCATTCTTCTTACACTATACAACAATTGTATATGGCCCAATCATTATAATTCTCCTTACAGACAATCCAACTCAATACTCTTATTTTATTTCTTACAAGAGACCAAGTTGGGACACTCTCTAATTATAAGAAATAATGGTATATTTACCTTAAATTCCTTAGTGAATCATAATTCCTACTAAAACTTGTTGAGTTCCCAAGCTATTTTTTAATCTCTCCTTTCATGAGATCTATAATCCAATACATATTTTGCACTAGTTCCATGTCTTATGATATAATCATTTTGAATTTTCATGTATGGATTGTTTAAAACTTATAGCAGTTGGGTGTTAATTTGGTTCTACTCCTAACATCTTATAAACTTTTCATTATCTACTTTGTATCTCTACACTTCCATTGTAATCTTTTCATTATCTCTACCAACATTATAGGCTCCACTCTCATTTTATATCCATAGGAATTTGTTTGGAAATTTCCTAGGCTAATATTCATACATTTTTCATAACCATGGTTATAAGAACTTTGTGCATAATCCATCTCTCTAGTCCTCCATTCTAAATAAAAACTTATCTTCTTGTACCTCTAATTTTTCAAAACATGCATGCCACAATTATTGTGAGAGTTATTCATGTTGAAAAATATTTCAATGAATAGGCTATAATTCATTCTTCATCTTAATTTATGATAGATACACTAAAAAAAGTTAGGGTTCTATGAAAATACGCTCATTAGGCTCAAATTTCCAATAAGTATACTCATGGTTCATTTCTATCTTTGAATGAAAATTTACAAATTTCCATAAAAAAAATTTATCTTTTATACTTTTTTAACTACTATCATAACTCTTATAAACCAATTTTTTACATATGTTGTGAAACCAGATCCAAAACCAGAAGAAAAGATAGATCAACGCGTTAGAAATCAGCCATTTCGAGGGGGAATATATAATAAATTACATAAATGAATGATTCTTGGATGATACAAATAACCAAAACCTCCTTGTATATATAGGAGTCTATGGGCCCACAATATAATCCTAGCCCACCTAACAATAACAATGCAAGGGCACAATAATAACAATATTGGGGTTACAGGGGTACAACAATAACAATAAGGGGGCTACACTAATAACAATAAGGGACTAAACTAGTAATATAGGGGCCTAACATGCCTCTCTCCTTCAAAAAAGTGTTGTCCTTAATGCTTGAGTAGATCTAGGTGCTTCTGTATAAAATTCTCATCCTCCCATGTAGAATCTTTAGTGGGTAAGTTCTTCCACTTGATGAAATACTCTAAAATTGATCGATTTCGTAGTTGTCGAGTTCTTGTTTCCATGAACACTTCAAGTTCCAATATGATTTTTCCTTCCTCATAAAGTTCTGGAAATATTGTTTGAACTGGAAGATTTTCACCTATAACCTTCTTTAAGCATGAAACATGGAAAACGGGATGCACTTGCGAAGAAGCAACAAGCTCCAATTTGTATCCCATAGTACCAATCTTTTGCAACACCTTGTAAGGACCATAATACTTTGGCAATAATTTATTATCTTTCTTAGCTTTCTTGAGGGACATTTGTTTGTATGGTTGTAGCCGTAAAAATACTCAGTCTCCTACATCAAAACTTCTCTCGCTGCGATGTTCACCTACTTGTTGTTTCATTTGATTTTGTGCCAAATTTAGGTTATCCTTTAAGATTTGGAGAACTTCTTGTTGGTGCACAATGTGATATTTCACTGCTTGAACCTTAGAATATTCTCTTCAATATGATGTGATGGATGGTGGATGATATCCATAAATTGCCATAAATGGGGCCATTTTTTCTGCAGTATGGAAGGAAGTGCTATACCACTATTCAGCGAAAGGTAACCACTTGACCCATTTTGTTTGTTTATCAGATACAAAACAACAAATATATACTTCCAAACATTTATTCACTATCACAGTTTGACCATAAGATTGACGATGATAAGATGAGCTATGAGCTAGTTGAGTACCCTAACAAGAAAATAACTCCGTCCAAAAATTTCTAGTAAAAATGGGATCTCTGTCACTCACAATAATATTTGGGTTTCCATGTAGGTTTTCAATTGTGTCCATAAATGTAGTAGCAACTGTACTTTCTTTAAATGGATGAGATAATGCACAAATGTGTGCATACTTGGTAAGTCTATCAACTACAACCATAATGACACTCTTTCCTTCAGACTTGGATAAACCTATGATAAAATCCATTGAAATCTCCTCCCAACATTGACTTCGAATGGATAAAGGTTGTAGAAGATCCGGGGTCTTAATTGTATCAACTTTATTTTGCTGGCAAACCAAACATTCCGCTACAAAATTTTGAATATCAGATTTAAGGCCATCCCAAAAAAAATCTTTCTTCACCTTATGGTAAGTTTTTAAAAATCCTAAGTGACCTCCTAAAGGAGAAGTGTGCAATTCCAGAAGAATGTTTTGTTTTAGTTGGGAAATATTACAAAGATATCAGTGATCTTTGTACCATAAGGAATCATTTTTCCAAATAAATGTATCAGATTTACTAGGATCTTGCTGCAACTTTTGAATAAGTGTCCACACTTCTTTTTCCTTCTTCCATTCATCCCTTGCTTCAGTTATACTATCCGGTTGGATAATAGAAATGGCACAAAGCAATACTTCCACCTCTTCATTCTTTCTTGAGAGTGCATCTTCAAGAACATTTAGCTTCCCCTTTTTGAAGATTATTTCAAAGTCATAATCCAACATCTTTGTGACCCATTTTTGCTACTCTTCTGAAGATAGTCTTTGTTCCAAAAAGTGTTTAAGACTCTCATGATCAGTTTTTAACTTGAAGTGTCATCCCATTAGGTAAGGTTTCCATTTCTTTAGTGCATGTAGTATTGCTAACATTTCCTTCTCATAAATACCTTTCTGTAAATACTTTCCTTTGATTGGATGACTTTAAAAAGCAATGGGTCTTCCTTCTTGCATTAAAACAACACCAATTCCATTTCATGAGGCATCACATTCCACTATAAAAAAATTTGTGAAATTTTGCGTAACTAAGACCGGTGCTAGGCACATTGCCTCTTTAAGATGTTCAAAGTCCTTAGTTGCTTTAGGAGTCCATGAAAATGCATCTTTCTTCAATAATGTTGTTAGAGGTGCTTCTATTCTCCCATAATTCTTAACAAACTTGCGATAATACCATGTTAACCCGAGAAATCCTCGCAAATTCTTTATGGTTGTGGGGAATTTCCATTCCTTAATGGCTTTAATTTTGTTAGGGTCTACCTTAACACCCTCGTGAGATACAATATGACCTAGATATTCCACCTCTTGTACTCCAAAGAAACATTTGGATGTTGTTGCATATAATTGTTTCTCCTGTAATAGTTTGAGCACCCTTTCAACATGTTGAACATGATCCTTCCAAGACCTACTGTAGATTAGTATATCATCAAAAAATACTAGCACAAATTTTCTAATGGTGGGTTCAAAAATGGAATTCATCAACCCTTGAAATGTAGAATGTGCATTGGTAAGGCCAAAAGGCATGACCAAAAATTCATAATGACCCTCATGAGTTCGAAATGTTTTTTTCGGAATATCTTCAGTCTTCATTCTAATTTGATGATATCCTGAAAAAATATCCAACTTGGTAAAATAAATTTCTCGATGTAATTCATCCAAAAATTCATCAGTCACAGGAATGGGAAATTTATGTTTAATAGTGAGCTTATTGAGATCCCTATAATCCGGACACATCCACCATGAACCATCCTTATTATGCACCGATACTACTGGAGTAGAGAAAGAACTTTGACTAGGTTGAATTATACCACCCTCTAACATTTCTGCAATCATACGTTCAATTTCTCTCTTTTGGACATAAGGATATCTATAAGGCCTGATGTTTGGATGAACACTTCCTGGAATCAAATGAATAGCATGATCATGATTACGAATAGGTGGGAGTCCTCTAGGAGTTTCAAACACCTTGGAATGATGGTCCAATACTTTTTGGAGATCTAAAGAAATAGATGATTCTGATGTTGGAACTTCTAGTGAGCATAATTTTACAATTATGCCTAGTTGTTCTTTCTTCAAAAGCTTTCTCATGACATTAGAGCTTATTATATTTCCCAGATTCCACTTCCTTTCCTTCTGAAAAATATCTCAAGAAAATTTCTTGAAAATTAAAAGCTACTTTCCGCAAAGATTGTAACCATTGTACTCCTAGTACAACATCAACACCTCCCATTGGAATGGAAAGTATTGGACTATTCAATACATATTCCCCCATGGTTAGCTTGATATTATGGCATTTTCTAGAGAAATTTGTAGTTCCTTCATTTGAAACCATCACTTGACATTCTGGTGCTGGGTATAGGAAACAATTCAATTCCTTGGCTACCGTACAATGAATAAATTATGGATACTATCCGAATCAATCAACATTATTACCTTTTTCTTCTTGATATGTCCTTCTATCTTGTGAGTTTGAGGAGTGGTAATTCCTGCCAATGCATTACATGATATGGTCGGACTCATTTCTTCCTCGTCTAGGGTTGGTTCGTGGTGTATATCCTCTTCTTTTGAATATTCTTGCTCATTTTCTTCTTCCCCTTCACAATCTATGTAAAATAATCTCTTCTCAGCACACTTATGACCTTTAGTGTATTTGCTATCACACCTGTAGCAAAGCCCTTTTGCTCTTTATTCTTCCAATTGTTGTGGTGTCAACCTTGTAGGTTGTGGAATTCTAGGAGTAGGAACACTTCCATCTTTATAGATGTGAGTGGTAGGCTTCCTTGTTGCCATAATTTTACATTAAATTTTTCTTTCCAACCTAAATTCCCTCTCCAATGAATCAGGTTCCCAAACAAGAACTTCTTGTTGGATGTTATCCTTTAAAGTCCCTATGAAGGAATCAATGTTATGTTCCTATGGAATATCAGTTACCCTTATATTCAATTATTGGATGTCCTCAATGTGCTCTACCACTAAACCCTTTTTTTGAGATTTATCAATTGGCTAAAGAAGGTGTTGCTCTTTGTATCCTCATAATGTGCTATCATTTCCTCCATAAAAATTAACCAAGTGACAAATTTTTTACGAGAACAAAGCCATCGATACCATACAAATGTATTCTTTTCTAAATTTAAAGCTTCAATGCGTACCTTTTGTGTCTTTTTCACATTATTGAGATCAAAATATTGCTCCATATGTAGTATCCATGTTACAAGATCCTTGCCAAACTTCCTCATATCCATCTTTGCAATATGGTGGTTCTTCCACCAAGAATTAGAGTTTATGAAATCACGATTAACATCTATTTTTTTCTCATCATGAGTTTCTTATACTATCTTTTCGCCATTAGGAATAATTTCTTGTATGAACTTTGTGAAACCTTCCATGTCAGATTTTAGATCATTCTTCATGTTTTCCAAGTTGTCTTTCAATTTTTCTTCCATGTCCTCCATCTAAGCTTCCACTCCTTTCTTTAAACCATCCATATTATTCTTCAAACCATCCATCTTCTCTTCCACGCCTTTCTTCAAAACATCCATTTGATCTTTTGTTACTCTTTGCGAGAGCGAAATTTGGTACATTTTCTCTTGTAATTTTAATAGATCATGTTGCAATTCTTCATCTTCATGAGCCATAGTAGAGTATTTTGAGGGCTTAATTGGTGTTGAATTATTCTTAGGAGGCATTTTAGAACCCAATAATGAAATATATGCTCAATATGCCCTTGGAATCACTTCAAACTGATTTTTTACACAAGACTTATGCAATTCAGAAAAAAAAATACACACCTTTTTCTTCCTTTTGAGGAGCTCGATATTGAAACTTAATTATCTCAGTGATTTTGGATCTTCAATATTTGAAATATTTCTATGTCGTAGCCCTATGAATCTAGTTTCGAATGTCATTGTTCTGACCTGATTTGGATTCTTCAAGACAAATTTTTATCTTATCTGTCACAATGACCTAATTATGGACTGGTTCAGTACAACAAAATTGTACAAATTTCCATGTGTCATTGTTCCATCCTTCAGATAGGAAAGTGATAGACATGAAACTACAGTCTATATAATTTTAGCCACTTTTTACAGAATTCCAATCCGATGCTCAGAGATAGAGTTATGAATATTTTCCCATGATCACCTCTTTGAGATGAAATTCGGGAGCCTGAAAATGCCCTAACTTCCACATATCCTACCTCCCAAAATAATGTGCATCAATCTCTGAAATTTTTCCACGACATTCCTCAAGATTTCGGCTTCGCTCTGTGAAATTTTTTGCTTCTGAAACCTCATAGAACAAAATTTATAGCTAACATGGCGTGATGACCTGTTTAGGTTAAATTTAGGAGCCTACAAAAATCTATAAATACCACAGATCATATCTCTGAAAATATTGCGAACGAAGATCTGAAATTTTGTGACGATGTTTCCTCACGATTTCAGCTTCTTTCTCTACAAATTTTAGCTTTTGAACCTTCGTAGAAAATTTTTTATTGTGAAAATTCCATGATGACCTGTTTGGAGCAACAAAACCCTAGAATCCAAAGCTCTAATACCAAATGCTGTGAAACCATCTCCAAAAACAGAAGAAAAGAGAAATAAAAACCTTAGAAATTAGACACTTCAAGGGGGCTACCTCCAATACATTACATAAATGAACAATTCTCGGATGATACAATTGACCAAAACCTCCTTCTATATATAGGAGTCCATGGGCCCACAATATAATCCTAGCCAACCTAACAATAACAATTTAAGGGCACAATAATAACAATATTGGGGTTACAGGGGTACAACAATAACAATAAGGGAGCTACACTAATAACAAAAAGGGACTAAACTAGTAATATAGGGACCTAACAACATATCTATAAGAAAAACCACCATGAAGTAGAAAATAGTTTTTTTAGATGTACATAGTACCTATGGTATCTCTTATACATTGAAGGGAGAAAGAATACTTCCAAGTCTTGACCTAAACTCAAGCTATCATCATGTGGGAATCACATAATAAGGCCCTAGCAAAACCACATTTTGAAGAAGGTATGTTCATTATGAGTTTATAGTGATTCCTTTTTGGTTGAAATATCCCATTTCTACTTTCATTTTCATGATGAATGGAATTTTTATCTCTTCCATTGTCAAAATTTTCAGTCTTCTTACATGATATCCTTATCTACTTCAATATATAGGAAGAACATTAGAAACATTTTAGGATGGTGTTACATGTGTTGAGAGAGAAATATTTGTATTCTAAGATACGAAAAATTAGTTAATATTATAAATAAATCCATTATTTAGGCCAGATGTTCTATGATAAGAGCATAAGAATGGATTTGAAAAATATTAAAGTAATCAAACAATGGCTAGTAGTAAAGTACATTTTATAGGTATGATATTATGTGGGGTTGAATATTTACTATAAGAGATTCATTCAAGGCTTATCCAACATCATCACTTGAATTACCTCTATACAAAACAAAGGAATAAAGTTTGAATGGAATTTTTAGAGTGGAGAGAATTTCTAGCAACTAAAAGATTTTTCAAATAGTTAACTTGTTTTAACAATTGTGGATCCAAGGTTTTCATTATGTTTTTAGATATATGTCAAGAATAATTTGAGGGATTTCTTACAAAAAAATGTGCATGTTATTTGTGATGATACAAAATTACTAAATATAATGAGATGAATTATGCTACCCATGATTTTGATCTTGCAGTTACTATACATGCACATAAAATGCAGAGAAATTATCTCATCTAATGAAAATTTGATCTACTGTAGACCATCAGAAGCTAAAAAATTTATTTGAATATCCAACACTAAATCCAAGAAAAGATATATGAATAGAAGTCCTTAGAGAATATGATTTGGAAATAAGGCATATAAAATGAAAAACATCAAAGTAGCCAATGAACTTAATATGAGACTCGATGAGATTCATGCTTTAATTAATAGCATGTGCATCTCATATTTAAATAAAGGAATTTTAGAGGATTTAATATTCGACCAACGTTATCTATAGATTAGTGAAAATTTACAAGCAACCTAATTTACAAAAAAAATATAAAATTTATAGGCTAGAAGAGGATGAAGTCCTCTTCTACAGGAAAAAAGCTCATGTTCCTCATTACCAAGACTTAGGAAACTTAGTGCAGAAGGAAATGGATAATATTCCATATGCTAGATACAAAGGGTACAATAAAAATGTTGTACTAGTAGAATGTTATTATTATTGTCTTGGAATAAAGAAAGGTGTGGTTGATTACATAGTCAGATATATGGAATTTAAAAAATTAAAGGATGAACACATACCTCCTACAAGATTTCTATAGGCATTCTCCATTCCTAAATGGATATATTAAGTACTTAATTTACATTTAATCATGATTTATTCAAGTATATAAAGGGAATGTGAGTCCATCAAGGTTGTAGTGCATAATCTTAACAAAGGAGACACATTTTATTCCAGTTAATACAATTGATGAGGAAGCGAACATTGTAGATATTTATATTAAAGAAATTCCTATCCTACTTGTCATTCCTAAGGCCATAATGTCAAATAGATATCTGAATTTCACTTCCATTTTTTTGAGAGGATTGTTTAAAGGATTTGGGACAATTTCAGTTATAGTACAAAAAATCTCGTAGAGTTAGATATAATATAGAGAGCGTTAACGAGAAAATTGAATATTTTTTTTAGATGTATGTAAAATATAAGCATTACTCGTGGGAATAATATATAAAATTTACCAAACTATATTATAATAATGGTTATGAATGATTATCCCATAGGGCATAGAATAGATGGCAATTGGGTGTACTGTTAAGGCACTTTTTGATGTGAAAGTCACCAGTTCAAAACTCCATCAGAGAAAATATAGCCATGTTAATGGTTGGTCTGGTTGAGGATGGATTTAATCCTTATGTTATCTTGAAAAATTATATGCCCCTAGGTTTTGGTTTCTCATTCCAAAGTTTAAGCATGTAGTCATCTCAGCAGATGAACAACATAGCAATACCAAATAATGGGTATCAACCATTATTGAAAATGAAGCCATTTAAAACCTTGTATGGTATAAAATCCAATGATATAATAAGTAAATATAATATATTAAATAGAGTCATTTATTAGACTATAAATTCTAAGATAAATGAAATAAAAAATGAAAAATACCAAGAAAAATTTAAATTATATACAAGGTAGGAAGAAAATTTGTGTTGATAAAGGAAAGAAACATAGAAATTTTAAAGCTGGAAGCATTCTTTTTTTTAAGCAAAGGATAAAATTATCTTGATAAAATTGATAAGTAGCCAAAATTGGCACCAAGATATTATGGCTCATTTGAAGTCTTAGAAAAAATTGGCCCAACCCCATACATGCTTCCATCCATAAACTATTAATGTGTTCAATTGTTATTTAATGAAAAATATGTTACCTTTGTTTTATATGCTGGATTTTATGCATCCATTTTTGGCAGTTTTTAACACATGATTTTTTATTTTTGTGGTGCATGGTGATTAAAACAATTGTCTTCTATTTTTTATTAATGAATAAAAGTTTCATTCTAATCTAGGTTAATGGATTAAGGGGTTTTTGTGCTACATGATCATAAATATTCTAATCTAATGAATGAATTAGATTGATGATAAAAAATAAAGGTGTGCCTTTAAATAGTCTCTTCGTTTTCCTAATTTTGGTTTATAATATAAATCTTTATGTAATATGTCATTGCCAATGTCTTATTTTTCTATTTACTAACAATATGCATATGCATTATTGTATTAGGGTTAAAACTTACATTTTGTATCAGCGATAATATTGGTTTCAAAGGGACACTATTATCACTAAGGGTTTGTTTATCTTAGGCATGTGATAATTTTTGTTGTAATGTGAGATTTATGGTGGTGATTATTTCGCTATAAAATAATGGAAAGAAATTCGGAAATAAATACCAAGAAATTTAAAGATGACATGTTTTATCTATGGTATCTCAATATAGAATATCTTCTGGTAGATAAAAATCAATGATCACTATGGATCTCGAGAGTGTATCTATGGGAATGTTAAAAAAATATTTATAAAATTTGGATTTGAAGAAAAAGAGAACAATATAGCTTTGTCTCTTTTATTTAGTATTATTAAATGATTGAGGAGAAGTTATAGCCAAGGAATTGTGGAATATGTTAGGGAATTTGTATCAATATAGGTTTCCAATAAACATGTTTTTCTTGCGAAAATTGTTGTAAAACCCAAAGCTATGTGACAAAGACTCAATGATTGATATTAATATTTCCAACAAAGATAAATGTATCCATTTATTATGTTGTTTACTAAACTTAAGGTATAATTTTGTTGTAGCCAAAGGCCATAATGCTAATACCTCATGTTTTGATGATATGGTCGAATCCTTGTTATCAGATAGATGCGGAAGAAGAATATGAAAAGTAAGCATAAAAATTACTTATTTGTATAGTAAAATACACTAGATATAAGTAATAATAGTACAATTATTGGGACATAATAAAAAAATTGGAGATGCACAATTGAGAGGATTCATATATTTAATGAGGAACCAAATAAAATGAAGTGATGCACTATATTTAATTAAGTAACTTGACTGGAGAAACAAGATATGGGCGAGAGGACCCAAAATCCTACCAAACTAATAATAATAAAATACATGATATTGCAAGATGATATGTTTGAATTTTCAATACAATAGGAAGAATATAAGTTTACATGAGATAGTGAAAGGAAATTGGCCATTAGCATATTGTAATATCTTCCAGGACATATAAATATGAATGGGTTTGTTACAGATGGACTATAGCTAAAAATTCTATTTTTAGTCCTTAGATTTTAACATTATTTGTATAGAACCCCTAGTATAGTATTTGAGTTGTTTGGAGCATGATCCCCATTGGGTCAAGTTGAAGTTTTGTTTTCCTATATTATCTAGCCCCATAAAGGAGGGAAAAGAGGAGGAGGATTTATGGGCTATTGCCAAACAAAAGTTAGGGTATTAAAAGCTAGAAAAAGAAAGTAACCCTACTCACATTTAAAATATTTACTCTTAGATTTTTTCATAGACATGGACCTCAGGAAGAAAGGAGGATCTCGTATTGAATGGCGACAAGTAATAGGTTCAATTGGGGGGAGATGATGGTCCTCTATTTTGACATATTTTCAAAACATTTTGGCTCCCATTAGCACACTTATTTTCCCACCTTATTCCTATATATTCCCTGAATTTTGTGATCAAAATTACTATAGACAAAAGGTATTAATTTTTTCTTATCAACCTTTTTTTGAGTAGTAGGTAGTAGTTAAAGTTTATATATATATATATATATATATATATATATATATAATGTTGGAAGTTTCTATATTTATATTTAAATATTTATCATTGAAATGAATTATGAATGGACTACATGAAAGTAATAACATCTACCACTAGATTTTTATTTAGCTCTATAGGATCTACAACAATCGCAATTGAAGGAAAGGAGAATTCAAGAGGAAGTCACTATCACAATTTTCTAGAAAAATATATATATGACATCAACCACTCCAAACCTGGTCTGATGATAAAGGATATCCTCATGCAAGAGTGGAAATTTCTAATTTGAATGATGATGTATAGTTACGTATATTCTTCAGGATGCCAAAAGCCTACATCTAGACAATTAGAATCCCAAATTCATGAAGTTGTGCACTCTTTGATTTAATAGATTTGTAGGTGAATATCCTTAAATCATAATTTCAATAAATGGTTACTGTTAGAACCACTTCTGTGAGAATTTTATGTCTCAAATTAGTTTTATGAGATATCTTTGGGTAAGTAGTGAATCATCCCTGGAAAGGGAGAAACTAGAAAATGAAAACATCTCATTATTAATTTGTTGCATTGAAATTTTAAACTTTCTACTTGTATGGTTTCTTGTATGGTTTCTTGTCAAATTTCTCGTTGGTGTATGTGATTATCAACTATATAATACTATATTTTCTCTTTTAGTACCGCATGCAAAGATGTAGGGCCTTGTCCACGATAGTTACTATTGTACCGTAATAAGTTTAGTGATATTTTATTTTCTTTACAATTTTTCTAGTTAAAAATTCATTGTTGCATGTTACAAATTCCTTTTCTAATAACATATTTTAAATTTTCTTTATATCATTGTTTTACTTAGCATTTTCTACCAATATACAAATGCTCCCAAAATTACTAAGTCTTAGTTAACAATTTTAGGAACGAATTATGTTGTTAGGTTTTTATAAAATTATGCATTGTGAATAGATAACATTAAATTAAAAAAATATTAAAGAAATTTACATTTTTTCCATTTTCAATTAATTTTGTAAATTGTGAGTTTCCAAATGTTAAGCACAAAATCTTTGAAATTCACTTAATCTAATTATGGATTGAGTATCATATTAACAATTTAATAAGGTTATAGAACTTCCTATTTTGCAATGTGTGACTTTAATTCATGTAATGTGATTTAAATTTCTATATAAGTTAATTTCATTTATAAAACATATGAATTCAATTTCTACAAGAGTGAGTTTAATTTCATCAGTGTGATTTTTCATTAGTCTTAGAAATTTACCATTTAAACAAGTGTGAGATTTCGTTCTAGCAAGACTGAAATTTATTTTTAGTCTAAATGATTTGTAGTCATAACATTTAGCTAAAAAGATATTTTGCCATAAGACTATATTTTTAAACAAGATTTCAAACATCATAACATATGTGGATTCTTTTCACATTCTTCGTCCTTAAAACCACAACTTCAAAAATGTCATTTTCTAAATTCCTATTTTTCCACATATATTGCATGATATCTTACAGTTTGTGTATGAGCCTTGGGTTGGAAATTAGATGTACCATCCCTCTAAGTACGTCTCTAAGAAATTAAAAAGGGTAACTAAAGGGTTAATCAATATACCAACATTATCTAAAAGTAAAAGAATAATTATGGTAGGAAAATGTGCAACATAAACATCAAGAGTATAGCTGAAGATAATATGGAATACTTCTGGATAGAAAAGATTATTTGGATAAAATTCAGTATAATTGAGGAATTTGGTGTGAGAGGAAATTCAAGTGTTCCATAAGTAAGACATCCTAGTTACTAGAAAAAAAAATTGTAATAATAAGAAGCCAATCCTTTTCAATATTGAGGTAATTTGTGTTTACAACTACTTTCATATATAATGAGTTCCCACATATGCCCAATTTTTTTCATCTACTAGAAATTCCCTACCATCTGGGATTGCATTTTATTTTTAGCATTTTTTCTATTTTTAGTGGAGATGTCACTCAGGATGACATATAAAAAATATTAAGCACTGATTGGGTAGTGAAAATATATTTTCGATACATTTGTATGAATTACAGTATCCATAGGTTCCCTTTTTACTAATTTACACTTCCTATATTAAATTTACCAACTTCCCTTTCAACAACCTTATCCACTCACCTACTTTTGAATTATAGTCACATTTTTGGATTTTTATTTTTGTTTATGAGTTAGGAGTTGCACGAAATAGATTTTACTCTATTTTCAGGATCTCCTACTGTAATTTTAGGATAATAGCTAATCAGCTTACTTTATTTTCCGTTCTATAATGTGGATGCACTCAGTGAACCTCAACATAGTGCACGTTGATCATATCTAGCAGTGTGTTATAAATATGTATTCCTGTCAATAAATAATATACAGAAGTGTTATGAACTGAATCAAGCTGTTTTTCGCTCGTTAATATTTTTCTACACAATTTCATTCTCTCTTCTTTTGTGCTATGTAATTCTCTCTTCTTTTGTGTTATGTAATTAATAGTGTAGTATGTTTTACAAAGCTTAACGTTGTGCTTCTGCTAAAAATATAACATGATACTAAAGATCCGGAGTGTTTATGAAAAATCCTAACATTTATTGCAGGTCATACACGATTGAATATCTTAAAGAGGATGGAGAAGCTCACTGTCAATGTGAATCTTTGAGTGGAAGCTCAATGTCCTACTTCTAATATGAAGTAACTGGATTTCTAAGATAGCTACAGGGAATTATGTAGTGGAAAATTAGGATATAGAGAAGTAAAACTACTTCAATATGATGGATTAATCCTATATGATCACATTTTTGTTGATTTGCTGAAGTCACCACTTTCACGTCAATGCTTGTAATCATTCGAATTAGATATAGACAAATTTAGAGGGATTTTTTGGAAAGATAAATTAGTTGAGAGGATATTAGCTAGAGAATGAGATGGTATATTTGACACCAAGAAAAATTTAGACCTTATACGTCTTTTTCATTAGGTTAAAGACTTTGATTTGATAAGCAAGGTTTTTTTGGGGCATTGATAGAAAGGAAAAACAATTAATTCTTTCAATTCTTTCAAGTTCAGCACCTAAGAATTCAATATTGTCGCCTTCTTTCCACACCACTAAACTAAACTAAACTATCAATGGTTAAATAAGTAAAATATAATATCTAAATAGATTTTTGGAATAATTGATTCAAGAGAAGAAAAATCTAATTCACATAGAGTATTCAAGACATCCATGGGCCATGTCCCTATGTTGAAGGCAGATAAAAAAATTAGTTACAGGTAGATGTACATGGATATTGATAACAAAGATTGAGAATGTAGTGAATCAAATAAGGTTCCTTCAAACCGTAATTAGTGCAGGTCTAATAAGGACATAAAATGGTGCAGTTAATGTAATAGAGGATTTCATCTTGATAACTTTTATGTCTTAAATATCATTGACCATATTAAAAAATAAATTTAGCAACTCGATCTCGCATATTTCTTATCATAAAATATAAAGAGAAATATTCAAGACAAATAGAGTTAGGGTTCATGCTATAACTAACACTTTCATCATTAGATAAGTGGATATTAGAATTGAGTGCGTTTAGTGACATGGTTACATTAAAAAAAACTATTTTTATTCATTGGTACCTTGCACTAGACCTCCTATGTTGATGGGTAAAAACATATATATGAGAGTAGAACTTTATTATGGAATCTCTTATATGCATTACATGTTCTAATTCTCTCCATGATTCTTCTCTTTATCTACCATATTACACACTTAGGAATAGGAAAGAGTGTTGAGTTCACGTGGAATTTAGTGATAACATTAGGGATGGAAAATGGATTTAATGTTGTAGTTAGGGACATTGATTATCATTATAGGTGGTATTTTTTCTCTTTTTATGTACCTCATTCAAATAATTTTTCATTTTTAAGTGACACACATGAAGGCAAGCCCCTTACCAGCACTATAAAAGGAACTAGGAGCATTGTTTTTTCCAATTTATGATGTAAATATTTGGGATTATTTTGCACACTCTTTAGATCATATTACTTATTAGATTTTCGAAGATGGTTTATAATTAAATCGGTAGCCTATTTGATATCTATATCATATAAATCACACATCATAAATTACAAGAATCTACTAAGATAATGGGTGAATGTGGAAGGACACATAGTATTAGTTCTCAGTTTTTAGTATTCCAAAAGCACTCACAACTATTGTACGGAAGTACGAGGCTAAAGGAAAATAAAAAGGCCTGTCCCATGATGGGATCTAGGATAGACAAGAGAACATATCCATGAGGGATTTTTTTTTGTTAAAAAAACCATTTTCCTTCATAACAATTGCATGATACACATAATACATATTTTGAGGCATTGTTAATACTAAGTTATCACTCTTTAGGTTATTTTTACTATATTTTTTTTTCATGGTTGGGACTTATTCGTTATGCACTCTCAGTTGTGCCTGAAGGAATTTGTTGAGATATATAGATGAGAATTTGTTGAGATATATGGACAATTAGTTAGGTCCAGATAATATCACTTGTATTAATCTACTACAACTTACATACCATTTTAGATCAACTTCTATTTTTAACATTTTTCTATTTTTATTAATCCAACTTTTAGAAAGGGTGCTACCTACGATAACATGTGCCAGTAATTGAAGACTGACTAAGTAGTGAAAATTTTATTTCCTATTCACTTGTGTTCATTTACTTATCTAATTTCCCCATTCTTTCTAATGTACACTTCCTCTCCTAAATTTAACATCTATCTTATGAATTCACCCACCTTTGACTTTTACTTCTATTTTTCAAGTTTTTTTGCTATTTTTATGTTAGGAGTTGCATGAGATAGCGAATAATTCTGTTATAAATTAATTTTTAGTCCATTTATCTTTATTTAATCATATTTTATACTTTCATTCTATTTGAGAGTCCCTTGTGCTAATTTTAGGCTCTTATATAATCAAATAAAGTTCTTTTCTGGTGTGAATGTGTTATGGAACTCCAATCTTGTGTGCATTGATCCTCTAGATGATATTTTTATAAATATGTGTTAATTTCAAGAAATGATATATAAAATATTGAGGAAGCGAACTAAAATTACTGTAATCCCTCTCTCCATTTCTAGTGTAGTATTATTTTCACAATGATTTTTTTTACTTGCTATTAAAATCCAACATTGGGGATGGATGAAAAAATTTGTGGTGATTCGATACTCAAGTGCATGGAATTTCGAAAAGTCAAAGATGAGAGTAGAAACCTAGCCAATTTTCTACAAAAATTACCAATCCTAGAGTGAAAATTGGGAGTGGTAGCCATTCATTTTATTACTAAGTTACCTAAGAGAACATGGAAACATGATTCAATAATAGTTGTAGTGGACAAGTTGAAAAATTATTCCCATTTGTTATAGTGAAACTAAGTAACGAAACTAATTTTCTAGAACAAAATTTCTACATTACATGGAATATCTAAGAAAATTTCTTCAAACAAAGATCCAAAATTGATTTCAAAATTCGAAGAGGATAATTTAAAGGTTTTGGTAGAAATATTAATTTTAGAACAACATATCGTACAAAAATACATGGGAATAAAAAAAGAGTCAACCAAGTGATTAATGACATGTTAAGAATGCATGTGTGGATAACTCATCCAACTCGGAGAATTATTTTCATTTCGTTGATTTTGAATATGGAAATTGGTATTAGGAATCACTAATTATGTGAAACTTTGAAGTTATATATGGTAGAAAATGTAATATTCCAATGATATTGGACAACCCAATAGACAAAGTACCACTCTGGCTAGCATTTCTTAAGGAGAGAAGGCTAGAACATTTAAAAATAAAAAAATAATTTTTTTCGAAGGAAAATGAAAAAAAATATGCATATAGGAGTAGTATAGATAGAGAATTAAAAGTTGGAGAGAATTTATAAAATGAGGCAAAATAAAAATTAATTAAATTTCGGTGGCTATATAAAGCTATAAACTAGATTTTATGGTATGTTTGAAATATTAGAAAAATTAGGAATAGTTGCACACATGGCTTCGTTCAATTCTCCCATGAATGTGCATAATTTTTTTAATGTTTCCTTACTAAAAGAGTATGTGCATTATCCTAGCTCTATTATTGATTGGAAGTTTCTTTAGGTGGACCCAAAAAGAGAGTTCTAGGTAAAACTACTATGTATATTCGATAGGAAGGTCAGGATGTTCCATAATAAACCCATAGGGAAAGTAAATGTCCATTAGACACACCACAACTCTAAAGAATCAACATGGGAGCTAGAGGATATATTGTAGATGCATATCCATAATTAATTGTGAATTTTTGGTAAAATTGTGCATATATGTACACTTGCATGATGTTGTGCATTAAGGAATAATCTAAAATAAGGGGAAGGAGAATGTAATGCCCCATTTTCGATCCCAAATTTAATAGAATATTTGTAAATGATGGAAGGTGATAGCCACCCAAATAAGAATCTTTTTAACGCCCATATAACAAATTTCTGAGTACTTTTTTCCTTTTTCATCAAACCTATCACCTATTTTTCCCACATTAATGGATTTTTAACAAGATAAAGTTGTCTTCCTATTATGTCACTTTAATATTTATTCTTATGCATTTAGGAAGGAATTTACCTTTTTGTCCTAACCTATGATAATCTATGTGAAGTACTCCAAGAAGGCCTAGGTAGGTACTCCTGAAGAAGTGGTAAAACATAGTTGTTTCCATAATTTTATGTGTTTATACAACACTTCCAAGTTGCATCACTACCCTCGTATCATTGCAACACCTAGGGTAACTCATTGTTACAAAATTGTGCTACAATTCCCATTTCTTAATACAACTATATAGTAGGTTCTACAACTCTTGTTTAAACAACATAAATATATGTAAATACATGAAACTCTAGCTACTATGACATATAAGGTTTAGTACTACAACACATTACTATGACATGGTAGTGCAGTGCTACAACTCCAATTGTTGTAAACATATGGAGTATAGAGATACAAATCCATTGCTCCAAAGATTTTGAGGAAAAAAAAAACTAGTGGTGCAATACACCTAGATTTGGTGTTTCAACATGCCTAATCATGATTCCAGAAGAAAATTATAGTTAACCATTGAGGATAACTATTATCACACAATAATAGCTTCCACACTGCACTTTTATCTAACCTTGAACTACACATATATCATTAAAAATTTTCAGGACAAAAATTAGATCACGTAATGAAGAAAGTAACAATATTTAGTTTCATAGAAATAAGGAATGGCTAACTACAACAAAAAATTAAGAAACTACCACTTGTCCCAATATTTGAATCAATAAGTGTTTTTCTAGTAATTTCCACTTTTTAGTGAATTTCTGTAACCGGGAAGGAATAACCCAAGAATATGAATATTATCCATGATATCCTTCAACCTCACAATCCAATTTAGACTATAGTGCTATGTAGAGAACACCCTTCGCTACTAAATATAGGAAGGAAATAAATAAGTATACTTTTCTTCTAAAATTCTATTAATACAAGGTCATGTATCTATTCCATTTCCTATTCTACCATCTCTGAATGGTGTGCTGCTAACTAAGGTGATTTTATTTTATAAACAATGCCACACCTAAGGACATCGGGGGGAAACTTAATCACATATTTCTTGTAACCATATATATCAATTCTAGTTTCATTTTCATTTCTATAAATTTGTTTATTTATATTGTTGCAGCTTATTAATCCAACAACTTACTCTCTTTTGTTATAACTTGTTAATTTTTATCTTACTCATTTTTGCTACAACTTTATAATTTTATAAATTTATTTATTTTTTTGTTGCAAATCACTAATATAAGGATTTATTTTACTCTTGTACATTACTGCAATTCACTCCTCAAGATAAATAAGATTTTTCCTCAATGTCTTGATCAAATTGAAAAGTAGTTTTGTTTCCTTATATTGTTGAAATTGAAAATTTTGAATATGTGTCTTCCTCTGATTTCTAAAGATTTCCTTTCACTAGTCTAGTTTCCATATTTAGTGTTGTGTTTAATATATTCAATTGGGGTAGAATATACACTTTGTAATTTATCAAAATTTTACCATTGCATATGCATAATTTTTTTAGGGATCAAGATCACCATAAACCTTGGGAAAGTCGCCACTTTACTTTTTTTGTTAATTATTTCTAGCCAAGTGATTTACTTTCTACCTATGTGTATATCATTCTACATTTCTTGGGGGTTGCAACATTAACCTTCCTAGGCACACTATGTAAAAGTGTATTATTTCAACTCGAAAAGTGTAGCCTTTAATTTATTCTAAGGGTCGTTTGATCTCTTCAATCACTTGTAAAATAAATTACTATATTTTTCTAAATCATATATAGAATGATAAAACCTAATAAACACTTAATAATATTGTACTATCATATAATATGCATGTTATTTAGAAAGTTCCAATGAACATATAATTGATAACTAAATGCTTAGCTCATCTTTTATCTCTTAAATAATTTGGAGGTAATTGAAGAACTCATCATTTTTCGCACCATTGTTGAGGAAATGTCAATAGTTCCATTCATTTTTTGTGTTTTATTCATTTAGTATTTTTATCTAAGGAAATTTGCGTGACATGTTACATTCAAGTTTTTCTTTTCAGAAGTGTCCTTTTACAAAGAACACCTTTTTAATTTTCGTTCCAGAGAGCTAGAGATAAAAAATGTAGATTCATTAGTTCCATAAACAATCCTCATAAAAATAATAGTCCAAGACATTCTTAAGATATGAATGGATATAGCCAATCAAACTATTTAAATTATACAACAAGATCCCTTGTCACAAAGAAACCTAAACTATTTGTTCATGGACTTGAAATTGTAGAAGCTTAATCTTGTTAACTGGCTAAAGTACTATTCCCCCATGTTATAATAAACATTTGGTCCCACTAATAACAACTAAATTTCATAGAATCTCTCAAATAAACTCTAAAACATGAGGAAATTTCTCAAGAAAAGATGGCACATTAGACTACCAAGGAAATAACATGCACCTTCATATTCCCTATATTGATGTTAGATGAAGAGACTAGGATGAGAAAAATTCCACACTAAACCTTGCTAGCTTCCATGGATTATAAAAATAGGATCCTAACACCTTCACCTTTTAATTTTATGCTCTCTATGGAAGCTATGATTACATGATATAGTACTAGAAATCAAGTCTTTTCCTTGCTACACTCAATAATGTTGCACTATGTTGGTTCATGAGCCTTGCAAGTAAAACCATGAAAAATTCTAGGCATATATGAAATATAAGTCTTACATCAATACCAATATTATTTTAAATACAAATAAATGAGGGACGAATTCTACAAGATATCAAAAAAAGAAGACAAATCCCTGAAAAATGAGTTCAAATATTTAACTACAAATTACAGAGGAGAAGGCATGGAGGTTTTTTTCTTGACACACAACACATCATGCTACTACAGTGAATCTAACATGACTATCTTCAGCTCTTAAAATTGGTGAGTAGAGGAGATGTATCATAGCATTCTTATAGTGACCTAGTTGAGTTATGTTGGAGATATTCTAAAGCTACATGAAATAGTGGAAATGGACAGAGAGACATACTAAAAATAGTTGGGAAGACTAGTAGGAAGCAGATTAGAAGAGTTGATATTAGAAATATGTTAAAATTATTTAAAACAATTATACTCATTTAAATTAATTTGCAATTACTGTTAGAAAATTATATATTATGGAGCAATGCAACACATAAAATATGCGAAAAATACAAGCACACAAAACACATAAAACCAGAGAGACATAGATATACGTGGTTCACCCAGTTTGGGCTACGTCCACCCAGAACATCGAATCCTTCCTTTATGTTATCCAGAAAAATTGAAGAGACAAAACCTATACCAGATTCGATTTAATATCCTATGTTCTCTCTCACAGTATCCCTATCTGTTTCTCGTTCTGAGAATACACACATAATCCACAGCCACAATACAATAGCCTCATATATACAAGGGGGTTGCCTTCTAGGGAAAAAGACCCTAAACCAAACATAAATTCTATAGTCAAATCATTCGCCTATGAACGGCCTAGACTGACTAGAAATTACTATACTTTTACAACGCAAGTTTACATCTATTTTAGCTTCGGGGGCGCTGCCGCCCCCCTTGGACCCCCCATGGCAGCGATTAATTACGGGCAGCGTTGCTGCCCCTTTTAAGGTACATGGGTCCAATGGTGTGATACAATGTAAACAAGATAATCAGGCTCCACACCCAACAATCTCCCACTTGGAGACTGATTGTAGCAACTCCACCGCTGCTTCATTTGCTAGACAATGACTCCTCCTTGGACTTGGTTGTTGCTCATCTTCATCGTCATTCTTGAAGACCAATTGAAACTAAGCACATTCTCAGTTTCTCCCTAGTTACAACTTTTGTTAGCATATCTACAAGATTTTGGCTAGTGTGTATCTTTTCGAGCTTCAACTCTCCATCTTCCAATATTGACCGTATGAAATGGTACTTGAGATGTATGTGTTTAGTCCTGGAATGAAATTTTGTGTTATTTGCAAGATGAATGGCACTTTGGCTATCACTATATAATGTGCCCATATCATGCTTATTACCCAATTCATCCATAAACCTTTGTAACCAAATTATTTCTTTACTAGCCTCTGTAGCAGCAACATACTCTGCTTCTGTTATTGAAAGTGCAACAACACTTTGGATTTTTGAAACCCAACTAATAGCTATTCCACCTATTGTAAATACATATCCTGTAGTGCTCCTCCTGTTATCTCTGTCACCTGCCATATCTGCATCAACATATCCCTGTAGAGCAATGTTTGAACCACCAAAGCATAATGCTTGATTTGTGGTACCTCTCAAATATCTGAGAATCCATTTTACTGCCATCCATTGTTCTTTTCCTGGATTATTCATGTACCTGCTTACAACTCCCACTGCATGTGCAATATCAGGCCTTGTGCAGACCATTGCATACATTAAGCTTCCAACTGCTGATGCATATGGAACTTTAGACATATAATCCATGTCTTCTTGGGTCTTGGGGCACATCTCCTTACTAATTTTGAAATGGCTAGCAAAAGGTGTACTAACTGGTTTTGCATTATGCATATTAAATATTTTCAACACCTTTTCTATGTACTCATTCTGAGACAGTGTTAATTTTGGATTTTTCCTATCTCTAGCTATCCTCATATCAAGGATTTGTTTTGCAGCTCCCAAATCCTTTATTGCGAATGAATTTGATAATTTTATTTTGAGCACATTTATTTCCTGCATGTTAGACCCTACAACAAGCATTTCATCTACATACAATAACAATATAATATAGCTACCATAATTTTTCCTTTTTAGATAACCACAATGATCAGAGTGACATCTAGTATAACCTTGTTCAGATATAAACTTGTCAAATTTTAGATACGACTACCTTGGAGCCTGTTTTAAGCCATACAAGCTCTTCTTTAGCCTGCACAGTAATTTTTATTTCCCTTCGACCTCATATCCTTCTAGTTGCTCCATATAGATCTCTTCCTCCAGATCTCCATGGAGAAATGTTGTCTTTACATCTAACTGTTCAGATTGTAAATCAGTTGCTACTACAAGACTTAAAATAGTTCTGATTGAAGTCATTTTAACAACAGGAAAAAATATTTCATCAAAATCAATACCTTTCTTCTGTACAAAACCCTTCACCACAAGTCTAGCTTTGTGCCTATGTTTTCCTCCATCTTCTTCCTTCAGCCTGTAAACCCATTTATTCTGCAATGCAGTTTTACCTGCAGGCAACCTGCCTAAGTCCTAAGTCTAGTTATGCTTTAAGGAGTCCATATCTTCTTCCATTGCTAGCTCCTACTTATTTCTGCTTTCAACCTGCATTGCTTCTTCATAACATTCGGGTTCACCAAAATCAGTCAACAATAAATAATATAATAAAGGAGAGTATCGTTTAGCGGGTCTACTTATTCTGGTAGATCTTCTCACACCACTTTCAGGTGTTTGAGGTACCTGTTGATGTTGCGGTGGTTTTTGCTGTTGTGGTTGTTTATTATTATTATTTCCAGGCACCTTTACTTTTTCAATTATCTCATCAAGAACCATGTATTCCTTGCTTTCTTTTTCCTGTTTCTTTTCCTGGAATTGATTCTTATACAAGACCTTTTCATTGAATAATACATCTATGCTCCTAATGATTTTGTGATTTTCATAATCGTATAAGTGATATCCAAAATCATTAACACCATATCGAATAAAGGTACATTTCTTTGATTTTTCCTCAAGCTTTGTTCTATTATCTTTATTAATATGGACAAAAGCCTCATAACCAAAAGGCTTTAAAAAAGAGTAGTTTACCTTTCTACGTGTCCATGCTTCCTCTGGAATACCACCAACCAAGGAACTTGAAGACCCTCTGTTTATTAGATAAACAATAGTATCTACAACAACTGCCCAAAATTGTAAAGGCAATCCTGCATGCAATCTCATGCACCTTGCACGCTCCATGATTGTTCTATTCATTCTTTCTGACACAACATTTTCTTCTGGTGTTCTTGGAACTGTCTTCTCTCTGCGAATTCCATGTTCTGAATAGTACCTATCAAACTATTTGCAGCAATATTCACCTCCATTTTCCGATCTGAGACACTTTAAATTCTTTCCTGTCTCAATCTCAACCTAAGCTTTCCATTTCTTGAAAGTATCAAATACTTCAGATTTATTCTGAATACAATAAATCCATGTTTTTCTAGTTGCATCATCAATAACAGTAACATAATAACGAGAGCCACTGAGAGATGATACCTAAGCAGGTCCCCATACATCTGTATGCACAAGCTCCATTTTTTTGCTGTTATTTTCTTTCCCAACTCTAAGAAATCTGACTCTCTTTTGTTTTCCATAAATGAAATTTTCACATAAATCCAAATCAACATTCTTCAAACCTAGCAACAAATTTCTTGAGTGAAGAATCTTCATTCCCTTCTCACTCATGTGTCCGAGCCTATGATGCCATAATATTGCATCTGCTCCTTTGGAAGTTAAAGCATTAACAGAGTTAAAAATACCATTGCATAAATACAATGTACCAACATTTTCACCTTTTTCTATTACCACCGCTCCTTTGGTGACCTTCCAAGTTTTATCTATGAAAGTTGTCACACAACCTTCACTACCTAACTGCCCTGTTGAAATCAGATTTTTCTTCAGATCTGGAACATGCTTTACCTCCTTTAGTAGCCATTGGTTTCCATTCTGTTGTTTTACAAGAACTTTACCCATTCCAACAATTTTACAGGGTTTATCATCACCCAAACGAACTTGTCCAAAATATCCTTGAACATAGTCATGAAAATATTTCTTATTAGGTGTGGCATGGAATGAAGCCCCTAAATATACAATCCAAGAATTAGTAACATTTTTGAAAGAAAGAATCAAAGCATCTTGTAACACATCACCTGTCACATTTGCTTCATGATTGTTTTCTTTCTGTGCATCTCCTTCTTTTCCCTTCCAAGATCTACAATATTTCTTTAGGTGTCCTCTCTTTCCACATTTCCAACACACTATCCCTGATCTGGACTTGGATTTGTCTTTCCTTGATTTACTGCGATAACCCAAGCTCTTTCCTCTTTCCATTCTTCTTCCCCTAGACTCTGCACTCAAAGAATTACCCGATGTCTCACCAGAGCTTTTCCATCGCATTTCCTCACTAAGGATAGCACTGAAAACATCATCAAACTTTAAAGTACTAGATCCAGAGATAGAGTTACTAATGGCCATAACTAAACCATTCCAACATTCCGGCAATGAGCACAAAAATAAAGGAGCCCTAACTTCATCATCAAAGTTTACCCCTATAGAACTTAACTGACTGGTAACTGTATTAAAATCATTTAAATGGTCTGTAACAGATCCACATTCCAACATCTTCATATTAAATAATCGTTTCATAAGAAATACATTTTTTAAGGCTGAGGGATTTTCATATAGTTTCGCCAATGTCTGCATCAAACCCTTTGTTGTTGTTTCCTTCGAAATATTGAAGTCGAATGATGTCGTAAGGCACAATCGTACTGTTCCGAGTGCCTTTCTATCAAGAATGTTCCATAATCTTCCATCTGCATCTTCCACAATGGGAAGTTTTGGCCGTTAAATTTCTCGACCCTAGATTTACCATCTTCTTCCATTGCTCCCACTCGAACCAGGAACACTTCTTTCCTGCAATTTTATCATTCAAATAGACCTTTGGCTCTGATACCAGTTGTTAGAAAATTATATATTATGGAGATATGAAACACATAAAATATGCGAAAAATACAAGCACACAAAACACCTAAAACCAGAGAGACATAGATATATGTGGTTAACCCATTTTGGGCTATGTCCACCCCGAACAGCCAGTCCTTCCTTTCTATTATCTAGCAAAAATTGAAGAGACAAAACCTACAGCAGATCTGCTGTAATATCCTATGTTCTCTCTCACAGTCTCCCTATCTATTTCTTGCTCTGAGAATACACACATAATCCACAGCCGCAATACAATACCCTCATATATACAAGGGGGTTGCCTTCTACGGAAAAAAACCCTAAACTAAACATAACTTCTACCGCCAGATCATCTGCCTATGAATGGCCCATATTGAATAGAAATTACTACACTTTTACAAGGAAATTTTACATCTATTTTTAGCTTCGGGTGCACTGCCCCCGAAATCCCCCACCAGGTGGGGGGCTTTGAAAAGTGCTGCTGCCCCCCCTGGACCCCCCACGACAGTGATTAATTATGGTCGGCGTTGCTGCCCCTTTTAAGGTACAGGGGTCCAATGCTTTGACACAAAGTAAACAAGATAATTAGGCTCCACACCCAACAATTGGAAACATTATATATGAACAAGAAGAAGGGAGAGGAATAAATGGATTTCACAATATTTTTCTAAACTGTAAAAGAAATCAATCATCGAAGGAGTTGATGTTAGATCACATTGTGGTTTGTGTAATATGTAGTGAGGGCCATGCTAAAATAATGTGTCCATCCCTTCTTGGATGAAATTTTTTGTACCACGATTATGAAGAGTTGGAGAAATATGGTTCATCTAAGTATTTGTGGAAACCAAAACATTAATGTATGATTCAATATGAATTATGGTATCATAATTCATATTGGAATAACAATTTAATTCAATTTTCTTCTCCATCTTGTGTGTTATTTATTATTCTTCGATGGCTTCCCATCCTAGCCATCCTTATCCATTGGGGTGGACAAATCCATCATTTGGGGGCCCTCAATAATATTTATTTCAACCACCTATGCCACTTGTTCCTTCTCCAACAATGAAACCATCAATGTCTACCCCCAACCAACCTCAAATTCTTTAACAATCCATTCCTAAATTAAAGTATGGAAAGAAAACTCAACCAACACAAGCTACAAGGATTTCCACCTACCGCACTTCATATTCTCATTTACCTATCACAAAATCCATCTGAAATGAAGGAACACCTTAAATAAAGTAACTCTTCCTTTATAAATTGGAGACTGTAATGAGGAAGTTTTGAATTAATATCAAACACTAGTTTAATCTCATGAGACCTCAAGAAAAAATCAAGCTCACCCAAGACCCTAGGTTCCTCTTTACCTTGAAATATTTGATCAAATGAAACCTACAACCAAGGCTAAATTTGATTTCTTAAGTGAAATCAAGAAATTGTGTGTTCACATACCATTGTTCCAACCAATAAGATAAATTCATACATAGTCAAAAGTGGTAAGTGAATTACATGTAAGGAGGCTTAATGGAAGAAATAAAGAACCTCACACTATAAATTTCATGGGAAACTTAGTATACCTTATGATGGGGTGAGTCCATGATCTGAAATATTATGATCCTAGAAAGCCTCTAGTCAATTTTCATATAAACCACAATTATCTCCATTGTGTTAATTGACCTTAGTGATGTTATAAATGTAATGACTCACTAGAAAATGGAAAACCTATGTATTTCTAACCTTATGGAACCCCCCATAGTATTACAACTTGTTGACTAGTTTACCTTCAAAGATAAAGGTACCTTATAGGATTTTGTAATATTTGTAGAATCATGGGATTATCCTGCCGAAATAATGATTTTACAACCTAAGTTCTCCCTAGGGGACTATCCTTTAATCTTGCAAAGGCCATATCTAGTTATTCTAGATGCATGCATTAAGTAGAAATTGAATAACATAAAAATATATCATGGTATCTCCACTAAAAAACTTACCACATATCCTCTTACTATGTTGAACATTGTTCCTAAAATTCCATTTTCGGAAGACAAAGAGGAAAGTGACAAGGATGCGATCACTCATAAATAACTTGAAATAAACCAATATCGTTTCCTTAGAGACAAAACTAAGAACTATTAGTTCTCTATAATACTTGTGTAGCCCCTTATTTTTATTATTAGTATAGCCCCATTATTTCTATTGGTGTTCCCATGTATCCCCCATATTGTTATTATTGTGCCCCATTGAAGCCCACTATTTTTATTTTTGTACCCTTACAGTATTGTTGTTATGTAGGCTCTAATTATATTGTGATACCTTAGAATCATATATATATAAATGAGTTTTTTTTCATTTGAATAATCTAGTAGTTGTTAATTTATGTAATGTAAAGGAGGTTTTCCCCTAGAAGAGGATATTTTTTAAGTTGTTGATCTATATTTTATTCTATTTTATGAGTTTCTTGCATAGATTTTAGTATCATAACTTTGGATTCTAGGGTCCACTTCTTCAAACCATCCATCTTAGTTTCTAGTTCATTTTTGGTTACTCTTTTCGAGAGTGAAATTTGTTGCACTTTCTCTTGTAATTTTGATATATCATGTTGCATTTGTTCCTCTTCTTCATGTGTCATAGTAGAGCTTTCTGGTTACTTACTAGGTGTTTCTATTTTCTTGATTCGAGTAATTTCTAAAACAAATAATGATATGTATGCTTCACTATGCCCCTTGAATAACTTCATACTTATTTTTCAAACAAAACTTATGCAAATTTAAAAAAAAGGACACACCTTTTTCTTTCTTTGTAGAAGCTTGATATTGAATATGTTGTATCTCAATAATTTCATATCTCATGAGAATGTGGAAGCATTAATTTGTGCCATTTCTATTATCCAACTATATTGGATAAGAAAATAAAGGTACGACTATAAGAATGATGAAGAAGTGTGGAGATGCATTCAAAATTTGCAGCAAGATCCTAGTACATATGATACATTTAGTTGGAAAAATGATTCATTATTGTATAAAGGTAGCTTATACATTTGTAATAATTCCAAACCCAAACAAAATATTATTTTGTAATTTTACACCTCTCCCTAAAGAGGGCACTATGTATTTTTAAAAACATACCATGGGGTCAATAAGGAATTTTTTCGGGATGGCTTTAAATCCGATATTCAAAAGTTTGTCACGAAAGTTTTGGTTTTCCAACAAAATAAAGTTGAGATATTTAATAACCCAAGTATGTTACAACCTTTATCCATTCCAAGTCAATGTTGGGATGAGGTTTCAATGGATTTTATCACATTTTTACCCAAGGCCGAAGGAAATAGTATCCTGATGGTGGTAGTTGATAAAATTAACAAGTATACACACTTTTGTGCATTATCTCATCCATTTAAATCTAGTACAATTGCTACTGCATGTATGGAGACAATTCAAAAGCTACATGGAAACCCAAATATTATTGTAAGTAATAGAGATCTCATTGTCACTAGAAATTTTTGGACATAATTTTTTTTTTTTTTGGGTACTCAATTAGCTCATATCCCATCTTATCTTCCTTAATCTAATGGGAAAACTGAGATAGTGAAATTTTTTTGGGAAGGATATAGTTGTTTCTTTTTATATAATAAAAAAACATAATCAGTCAAGTGGTTACCTTTGCTTTAATGGTGGTATAACACTTCTGATATGAAAATGGGTTGCATAACTTGTTATGATTTTCAAGAACCTCCCACTCAGCTAAACAAATAAAAGATCTAGCTTGTACTTGAATTTTTGCAGAATTTATGCTTGAAACAGGTGTATGTTTTTTAAATGTTTAAGTGCTTTAAGTTAATTTATTTTTTCTGAAATTAAAAATATATAATATATATATAATGCATAAAATAAAAATCAACACATAACAAAAAATTTAATCTAGGAGTTCACCCGAATATTGTGGGCTACATCTCCTTGAGCTCTTGTCATCTTGACTTGGCTCTTTGGGATTATGGAAAATTGTCTTTTACAAGTTCCACACTAAAATAAAATGGCTACTAAACTGAAACAAAGGGCTTATAATACCATCTATCTCCCTTTCATGGTTGTCATCACTCTCAAAATAGATCTAGGCTCCCTTAGACTTGATTCCTTCTGTCGGTGCTCTTGAGTTACAATAAGCTTCTCTATGGTAATAAATCCTTCATAATTCTTCTTATATGCCTAAAAAATCACCTGATGTCTCCAGCACATATCATACCTCAAAAATGGATTGATGATTTGCTCCAAAAGAGAACTGCATCCCCAAACTAGGCCTCCTACCACAGTTGACCCTTGGCTGCTCAAAACTTCCCTATAGGTTATAGACCTTTAGAAGTCCTAAAATGTCTCTAAAAATCCCTTCATTGGATTCAAAAATCCAAAAATAGTGAGAATAGACTATTGGTTCACTCAAATTGGACTCCGAATTCTTTGGTTTTGCCTCCAACATCTAGTGGCACCACCTGGCTCTCGGGTCAAAGAAAACTTCTCTATGGGTTCTCGACTTGTAGAATTCCTCAAAAGCTTTTGAAAACTCCTCCATTGGATTCATAAGTTTCAAAATAGTCATAAATCACTATTGGTTTGCTGCATAAGGCCTCTAACTTCCCCGGCTAGGCCCTGAACTGCTGTTGGCACTTGCTGGCCCTAGTAGCCCATGGAACTTCACTAAAGAATATAGGCCTTCAAAAGTCCTCTACAGGCTCTGAAAACCACACCATAATTCTATAACATCTTCAACATTGAAAGTTTACTATTATATTTTTGAATAAGGCCTCTAGCTCCCCTGGCTAAGCCTCAAACTGTTGCTGGCCCCTGGTGGCCCTAGTGGCCCCTAAAACTTCTCTAAAGGAAAACCTACTCAAAATTCCTTTGATGGCTCTAAAACCCTCACCAATAAGTCTAGAATGTATGAGATATTTGCAATTAACTATTGGCACCCAAAAATTGGTCGAGTCTAGCTCAAGATAGAGCCTAAACTAATTTTTCCGAATAACACCAAAAAATCCTCCAAATGTGGAGAAACTGGACTGAACTCCAGTTAGATTAGGAAAATCACCAAAAATGGTGTTCCCTCCATAAACTCTGCCATTAATAACCACAGCTTTAAATGCTAACATCTGATGATGGTAACATGTCCCTAAACTTGGTGGTTTTGTGGGCGGTTAACATAACTAAATAAGCATAAACTGCACATATACTTTAATCCTCCATGTGAACATGTTTACAATGCATAACCGTTGGGGTTTATCATAAATGTCGACGGTTAAAACTAAACTGCAACATATGAAGAGGTTTTCGAATAAATGTTGGCAGATGACGGTTGGGCTTAAGCGCTAGGTTCTTGGTGCTAAGGCCACATGGGGGAGGGGTTAGCCTTCGGGGCTAGCCACTCTCCAAAACCAAAATATGAAACCCATTAAATTTATAGTGAACTAGCACACTATAGAGGCAAGCTCTAATATGTGGCCAAGTTGGTCAGACCCTTTGCGTGTAGGCGGGGAGGTCAGGTGGTCGATTTCCAGGGAGTCCACCCATTATTTCACTGCACAATACTGGGCCATGTGGCAGCCCATGATTTGTCTGAACCAAAACATCGTACAGTCAAGAATGAATCAAAACCTGCCACTTGTCAAAATTATATTGGTCCAAACAGAATATTTTGGGGAATATTCTAGGAATATTTTGGGAATATTCTCTTTTTAATTTTTCCAAAACTAGTCAAAGTTGGTCAAAGTCCAAAAATTGTAGTTTATTGGACTTTGCAAACTCCAATAACTTCTTCATATGGTGTCAGTTTTTCGAACCATTTTCTATGCCAAAATTAGGAAGGAGAGATCTATCTGATCGTTGAGGTTTGGCACACTTTCGATAAATTTGAATTTTGAGCTATCACGTAGGTCGATGATCTAGTTTGAATCACACCCCCCCTAATAGGGAATCTTTTGGACCCCAAAAGACTAATATATTGATCTGTACAGTATATGGGAGTACAACACCCTCTTCTTTTCAGCCTCCATACACTTTCCTTGCATGACTTGTGCCTTTGAACCACAACTCAAACATAGTCGACACTTCCCTTCCTAGATGAGCTTGTCCTCCTTTCAAGAACTGTCTTCCTTGAACTTACTTTGAAATTTTATGGAGAGAAAGTTTTTAGAAGGTAGCTTAAAATCAATTCCTTGATCATCGATCCAAGGTGGCTAAAACAAACATGAGATTACATCATAAATACATGCATACATAACTAAAATTTCCATATGTACAAATGAGTGTATGTCTTACTATGTCAAGAAGTCAAGCCACATCTTACCAAGCCACTTCCAAGATGAATTTTGCTATTGAAAATCTTCTTCATGTGAAATATCCATTCTCACATCAATGATGGAATCTTTGGCTCAGCTTTCGCTAGCCTTTCTATCCTCTTGCCTCATCTGCTTGGGATGATTAGTTGGATGCAATGTCCAACATTAGGAAACAACATGTTGCTTTCTCTGGAAATGTGTGCAAGTCTTTTGCACCTTATTTACAAGTTTCCTTTTCCTCAACTACTTCTTGTATGTCGTCCTCCTCTTCTAGTATGTCCATTATGGTTAAACATACCACAATATGCATAGTATCTCTTTCTTCCATTCAAGCATGAAAAATTGTCATGCCTTGCAGAAACATACTCAACTTGACTATGGAAAGAATTGTACCTCGCATGCTGCTTTGCATGTCCATATTTTTTACCTTCATGAGGAGATGGACTAGTAGAGGTTCCAGCTTTCTCTTGAAGACTAACATCAGTTTTCATGTCCTAATAGCTGTCCGAACTCACATGCTCGCCATAAGCTGCATGTCTACAATATTCTTGTTCCATCATAGGCTTTAAACAATGAAAATAAACTTGGAAATAAACTTGACATGTTTGTGGTTTATAACCTGCGACAAATGTTCTTTTTGATGTTTCCTCATATGCCTTCATGGCTTTGGAGTCTTTGCCATTATATTGAACATAACCAAGACCAAACTTCTTAGGTCTTTCCTCAACCAAAATAGGATCAATCATGCCTTGTGCATGCTTGCCTAAACTCTTTCCTTCATAGCCCATTTTAAAAATTAACTTGGCCCCTATACCTCTAGTGTGCTTTTCAAATGAAACAACACATCTATCTGAAGAGGAAACTGAAGACAAATTTGAGTGAATTACCTCTGCTTCACACATGTTCTTGGTTAATGCCTCTTGGGCTTGGTGGAGCTACATCTCCATCTCATACATTATTTGAAGAATTTCTTCCATCTCTTGCTTGATAACAACCAATTTCTCATGAATTCTAGTGCTTTCTCTTCTATCATCAAACAAAATCTACACCATATCCTTCAGGATGTAGAAGTCACGCTTCATGTCTTCATCAAAGAATTTTGTGAAGGAGGAGGATTTGGAAACCTCACTTGATGAAGTTGTCTTCTTAAGAAAATGAACAAAATAACTTCAAAAAAATTCAAATCTTTCAAAAAAATTTGACAAAACTTCAAAACAAAATGGTTGTAGATTCAAAGATCTTCTTCAAGCAGCCTTTTGCAAACAAACCCTTTTGTGCTTCAAGGATTTCCTTGAGGTCCTTTGGGTAAGGAATATGCCTTCCTCCTTCTTATCCTCTATTGGATTTGGCTAACGATAGCTTTCCCTTCACCTCTATCAAACTCAAGCAGCAATGAATTTTCAAACAGTCAACTCGTTTAACTGTTAAAACACCTTTCAAGTCAATAAGAAAAATTGTGCTCTATCAAGAAAGCAACTATCCTCTGATACCAACCTGATCTAAAAATGCGTTGGATAAATTTTTATGTTTTTCAAGAACCTCCCACTCAGTTAAACAAATAAAAGATCTAGCTTGTACTTGACTTTTTGCAGAATTTATGCTTGAAAAAGGTGTATGTTTTTAAACTATTTAAGTGATTTAAGCTCATTTTTATTTGTTTAAATTAATCATATTGAAAAACCATATAATGCAGAAAATAAAAATCAACAGATAACAACAAATTTAGTCTAGGAGCTCACCCAAATATCGTGGGCTACATCTCCTTGAGCTCTTGTCATCTTCACTTGGCTCTTTGGGATTATGGAAATTTTATTTTACAAGTTTGAAACTCAATTCCAATGGTTACTGAACTGAACCGAAGGGCTTATAATACTATCTATCTCCCTGTCATGGCTGTCATCACTCTAAAAACAGATCTAGGCTCCCTTAAACTCGATTCCTTCTGTTGGTGCTCTTAAGTAACACTAAGATTCTTTATGGAACTAACTCATTCAGAATTATTCTTCTGTACCTAAAACCTCACCTAATCTCTCCAACACATATTATACCTCCAAAATCGAATGATAATTTTCTCCAAAAGAGATTTGCATCCCAAAACTAGGCCTCCTTCCATAGTTGACCCTTGGCTGCCCAAAACTTCCCTGTAGTTTTTTGACCTTTATAAGTCCTCAAATGGCTCTAAAAATCCCTTCATTGGATTTAGACTCTCAAAAAGAGTCATAATAGACTATTGGTTCACTGAAATTGGCCCCTGACTACTCCTGTTTGGCCTCCAACACCTGGTGGCACCCCTTCACTGTAGGGTCAAAGAGAACTTTTCTATGGGTTCTCAACCTCTATAAGTCCTCAAAAGTTTCTAAAAACTCCTCCATTGGACTTATAAGTATCAGAATAGTAAAAAATGACTATTGGTTTGCTTCATAAGGCCTCTAGTCACCGTAGATAGGCCTCAAACTCCTGCTGGCACTTATTGGCCCTAGTGACCCCTGGAACTTCACTGAAGTATCTTGGCCTTCAAATGTCCTATATAGTCTCCAAAAACCACAACATTAGCTCCAGAAAATTTGAAATATATAAAACAATTGGATTTCTGAATAAGGCCTCTAGCTTCCTTGGCTAAGCCTCAAACTGCTGCTAGCCCCTCGTGGCCCTGGTGGCCCCTAGAACTTCTCTGAATCAAAAACCTACTCAAAATTCCTCTTATGGCTATGCAACCCTCACCAGAGTCTGGAATGTCTGAAATATTTGATATTAACATTGGCACCGAAAAATTGGTTGAGTCTAGCTCAAGATAGAGCCTGAACTCATTTTTCCCAATGACACCCAAAAATCCTCCACCAAATGTGGAGAAGTTGGACTTAAATCCAGTTAGATTTGGGAAATTGCCAAAAATGGCGCGCCTGCCATAAACGTCGCCATTAATAACCACAACATTAAATTTTGATCATTGATTATGGACACATGTCTGTGAACTTCACAGTTTCATGGGCAGTTAATGTAACTAAATACACATAAACCACGTAGATATTTGAATGCCACATGTGACATGTTTACAACACATAACCGCCAGCGTTTATCATAAAAGTTGGTTAAAACTAAACTGCAACATGTGAATAGGTTTCCAAATAAATTTTGGTGGATGAAGGTTGGGCTTAAGCCCTTGGTTCTCGGAGCTAAGGCCACATGGGCAAGGGGTTCGCCCTTGGGGCTAGCCACTCTCCAAACCCAAAATATGAAACCCATTAACTTTATATTAAATTGGTGCATTATAGAGGTAAGATCTAATGCGTAGCCGACTTGGTAAGACCTTTTTCATTTAGGTGGGGAGTTTAGGTGGTCGACTCTTAGGGAGTCCACCAAAAATTTTACTGCACAATACTGGGCCATGTGGTGGCCTTTGGGCCTGCCACGTGGCAACCCATGATTGGTCCGAACAAAAACATCGTACAGTCAACAATGAATCAAAGCTGACCACTTGCCAAAATTTGACTGGTACAAATGGAATATTCTGGGGAAAATTTTGAGGAATATTTCAAGAACATTCCTTGGAATATTCTCTTTTTAATTTTTCCAAAACATTCAAACTTGGTCAAAGTAAAAAAATTACAGTTTACTGGACTTTCCAAACGGCGATAACTTCTTCATGTGCTATTAGTTTTTCAAACTGCTCATGGCGCTGGAGTCAGGAAGACAAGATCTATCTGATTTCTCAGGTTCGACACATTTTTGAATACTTTCAATTTTGAGACATCACTTAGGTCCATAATCCAATTTTAATCAACTTTTTTCCATACTATAGAAAAAATGACCTCATTTATGGCACTTTATGGATATCATCGACCGTCCATCACATTATGTTTAAGATAAAATTCTAAGGTTCAAGAAGTGGAAGATCACATCAAGCATCAACAATAAGTTCTCCAACTCTGAAAAGGATAACATCACTTTGGCAAAAAATTGAGTGAAACAACATTCAGATCAACATCATAGTGAAAGAACTTTTGATGTAGGTGACTAAGTATTTTTACGACTACAAACATACAAAAAAATATACCTTAATAAAGATAATAATGATAATAAGGTATCAACAAAGTAATATGGTATTTATAAGGTGCTGAAAAATATTGGTACTAAGGCATCAAAATTGGAGCTTCCTGCATCTTCCCAAGCTCCCCAAGTTTTCCATTTTTCATGCTTAAAGAAGGTGATAGATGAAAATATACTAGTTCAAAAAATATTGCGACAACTGAATGAGAAAGGAAAAAACATATTGGAATCCAAAGTAGTCATGGAAACAGGAACTTACCCACTGAAGATTCCATATGGAAGGATGATACTTTTATACAAAAACATCCAAAACTACTCAAGCATTGAGGAAAACACTTTTTTGATGGAGAGGTGCATGTTAGTTCCATATAATACTAGTGTATCTTCCTATCATTATTATTATTATACCACCCTTATTGTTATTGGTATTCCCATGTAGTGCCCATATTATTATTATTGTGACACATAGAACCCCACTATTATTATTGATGTTCCCTTACATTATTATTTTTATGTATCCTTTTATTATATTTTCACCCCTTTGACTCCTATATATAGAAAGGAGGTTTTGTCATTGGAATCATCCAATAGTTGTTCATTTATGTAATGTAAAGGGGTCTCCGCCCTCCCCCCCCCCCCCTCAAACAGGATAAATTTGAAGTCGTTGATATATATTTTCTTCTATTTTGTGAGTTGGTTTCATAAAAAGGATAATGAAATTAGTGAATTTATAGCCCCATCCTCCTCATCCAACTCACACTTTTCAACACACATAATGGATCCAAGCATCTATACTTATATTTCCACCATAAATACATCACATGTAGAACATGAGTCCTCTTCTAAAGAAGAATGAGGTTCAACATTGGAAGCCATAGATATTATCCCTAGAAAGAACATGAAGATCAATTAAGGACTTATAACTAATCGATCAAATGAATAATAAAGGTTCTAAAAAATCACACCAATGTTTTTTATTTGCACTATACTAACATTAAAGGGATCTATCCCTATTTTTTCACACACGACATCTATATCATGGAGGACTCCAAACCCATCCACAACCTGAATGACATATGAATCTTTCTTTGCAAGACATTGTGAAGGAAAAGTTATGTAGATTTCTTTTAGATAATTTTTTATACTCTATTTCTTATAGGTGTTTGGAATCCCCTATTCTCATAGTTCCCAAAATAATGGCAAGTGGAGGATTTGTGTTAATCACAGAGAAATCAACAAAGACACATACAAAGACCACTTCCAAATATCATTGATTGATGAAGTAATAGACACATTGGTAGGGAAGGTGTGCATTCTTGAAGGGTTTATTGGATATAATAAAATTCAGAAAACTCTAGATGACCAAGATAAGACCATGTTCACTTTCCTTGGGGAAAAATTTCCTACCATGACCTACTTCCCTTAAGGCTCTGTAATGGTCTTAAAAATTTCCAATGAGCTGAAATTGGAATATTCTCTAACCTAACACATGATTTCAAGGAAATTTACATGCATGACTTTATGAATTACAACTATTATTTTGGTGTGGAATCTAGGGAAATTACTAATCAAGAATAAGGAATTGCTTGTATCACTTATTAATGAAAAATTACTAATGAATTTAATAGAAGGTATAGTGCTATGGAATATTATTTCTTGAAACGGAATCATAGTGGATATAGAAAAAATAAGGTAATATTAGATTTTCATATTCCACAAATTCAAAAAGAGGCACAGAATTTTCTTGCACATGTTTTCTATTATCAATGTTTTATAGAAATTTTTCACAAATAAATAATCCTATATCTTTCCTACTAAGTAAAAAATTGAATATGTGCGGAAAGATACTTTCCAACATTGTTTTAAAGAATTAAAATCCAAACTATAGAAGGCTCCCATCTTGATAGGGCCCAAGTTTCCCCTTCCCTTTAATATATCTACATGTGCATTATATACCACTGTTGGAGATATCTTTTGGAAAAAGAAGGAAATAATGTGTATCAAATTAAATTTATTAGTGAAAATATCTATCCTATATAATTAAACTATACAATAATGAAAAAACATGCTCTTTTCTTAATTCATGTTATTAATAATTGTTTACACTATATAAATGTATACCCCATAATATTACATACTAATCATGTTTCCATTAAATATCTAAATAACAAAAAATTCACTAGTGGTAGGGTAACTAGGTGGTTGTTGTTATTGCAATAATTTTACATTACCATATTACATAAACCATCAAAATATGATGTAGTGCCATATTTATTTCTAGGCTTACATCTAATTAAAAAAACCCATCTATTGAATATTCATTTCCTAATAAACATATTTTTGCAGTATTTACTAACTCACCATGGTTTGTAAATATTTCTTACTACTTGCTTGTAGGAAAAACTACGCCTCACCTATCTCCAAAAGAATCAGAAAATAACATCAATAAAAAATATATATTTTAATGGAATAATATATTCTCGGGCCATATCTCATTCTTGGGTGATATGCATGAGAGGAAAATATCTGCGACATACTAAGGGATTTCCATGATGGCCCTTATCGATGATATTTGTATATAATGGAACTACATATAGAGTACTCCATCAAGGACGCTACTGGCACATAGAATTTTGAAATGCCAAGTAGTGTTAAAAGAGATGCAATAGTTGAAAACACATGGCAAGGTCAATATAAATAGATGAGTTACAACAACAACCAATAATATAAAATTTCATGAAATGGGCTCTTGAATTTACTATACCTATCAACCCCCCTTATTGAAATGACTCCTACATCTTGTTTTGAAAAGTTTGTCACAATGTGGATGGAAGTAAAGTTTCTCTCAACTACAATCGAGTAAGCAAGGGAAAATTTTATTCATGAGAAAATATTTTCTAGATTTAGGATAAGATACCATAAGGTATCATAACCACTAGAGGAACATAATTTACATCAATGCCTATTAAGAACCTTAGGATAAAACACATGGTAAAAAAACCATATCATCTGTAGGATAATGGATAGGTATAAATATTGAAAAAAAAGCCTTGAGGCCATTATAACTAAAATTGTCTAGTATGACCTCAAGGATTAGTCATATTGACTTCTTGAAGAAATATGGGCCTACTAGACAACATGGGATACTACTACTAGTTGCACATATAATCTATTTTATTGGATGATATTTCTTTTTCCAGTAGACACAAAATATAGACCTTAAGGAAAACAACACAACTTGGTATGGAAATATCTAAAGCACAACGATAAATACTTCTTCATATGAATGAATTTGATGAACTTCATCATGCTAGTATACATTAGACAATAGTGATCTAGGATTAGACTACTCAATGCCATATAAATTTCATAAATAAGAATAGATTCAAAGCCAAAAACTAGAACTCTTTGTTTGAATCAATGTTCGAGGATTTTAATGGGAAATTTTCCATCCATTATCTTAGACTCTATGTGATTGTGTATGACAATAGGAGCATCAAGAATCATAAAATTGATGAATAAAGAAATTGACTAAAGGAAAATGAACACTGGATTTATTTATATAACATACCCTTGTAAAAATAATCCTTCTTATGGCATATTAGTTAAGTATGTAGTGATAATGATATAGATATTGTCCGTAAGGGATAAATCTTTAGTAAATGATACATTCCAATATTTTTTTCCAATAAAATAGAGAAAAAATTATATGTAATAAAAACCACAATACAAAAACCCAAAAAGAGAACATTTGGGCACGTGGCATGTGAAAACTAGCATGTATGATTCTTTACATGTAATAAGTAAATAAATAAAAAATATTTGAATAAAATAATTAATTCATGAGCTAAAGGAAAATTCATAGTTTCATTATGATTATATCAAGATCCTCCTAATTATGATTTTCAGGTTCCTTTTATATTTTTAATCTTTGACTAAATCATTGTCCAATATTTCTTAATAGGCAGAGTAGCGTATAGCAATATTTCTACAACACAGTGATACAACACTAGCTACACGATAGAACTAGCACAATTTCCGCAACATGGTTGTTGCAACAAGTTTTCTATAATAACCCTTGAATAAGTAGACCAAATGTCCATGCCAATGAAATGACTATGATGCAACACATCACTTTCAAACTTTTGGATAGCTCGAATGTTGCAACACGTCATATTATTTTCACTTATCTTGATAATATTGCGTGCATCACTTGGAATTACACTCCACTTCCACCATTAGGCTATGATCTGATTTGCACGATAATGACATGATTACCCTACCTTACATAGAAACCATCCCCATAATGAACCATTCATTTAAACATGACCATTAATTCAAACGTGAAACTAGAAAATTGTTTGAATAATGGGGGTTTCAAAGAGGCATAGAGAGTTGATAAAGTTATTCATATTATAGAGTTAAAACAACATTTAGGAATTTTTTTAGGTTACAAGGTAGACAAGAAATTCCCACTGATTACATGGGTATGATGACGACATTTCCATTGAATTTTCACTAAATTTCTATCATTACAATTTCGTGGCATAAGAGGAACACAATTAGGATGATGAAGGCACCATATCCAATGTCTAGGTTTCCAAAATTCAGATAATTGTGGTATTTAAGGAGGGATATCAAGCTTAAATTGTTGGAGGAGTTTTTTGAGCTATGAGAGGATTTGGAAAAGAAGGAAGAAAATTCAACTGGAAGTATCTGAAGGCTCCTTCGAAATATATATCTCTAATTATATAGAGGTATTTCACATGTGAAGCACACCACAAAGTCATCAATTTTTATCATTTATGGTTGTTCGACCACCTGAGGCACCATCGCTTTGACAACATGCCTTTATTCCTCTCAAAGAAACTCTAAAAAACTACCTCTAAAATCCTTAAATATAATTGGATTAAGGATACCCTTTCTCATTACTACTTGATTATGTTTTTGGTGGGTTGTGCACTCCAAAGGGAAGGCCACTCTTGTGGTGATTTTGTGTGAGCACCAAATTTGGGAGATGAAAAAATGTAGCAATTCTTTAAACTCCACCAAAATTTGTAGCTTGAGCTGCTCCACTAGAATATATATGTTTTGCAAACCCCAAAGTGGAATCTTATACAACTCTTTAAATAGGAAGAACTACTAAGTTGTAGCCACCAGATGAAAGGACTTAGGTAGGCCATGAAAGTGATCTACAAGTCACTGGAATATGGGCCTCCAATAAGGAGATTAAGGTGGATTACTAAAATACATACACCCATAGTTCTTAAAAATAATGAAAGGATAAGGAAAAAAAATCGAAGAATCAACACCAATTTCTATAGAGGATATAGCAACCCCTACTACAATGTAAGAAATAGAAAGTGTAGAAAAGTAGGAAGAATCCCCTATTACAAAAAAGCAACTTGGGATATGTATGCTACAAAATTAATAGATCTATAAGATAGGGTAACCCCTCTGGAAACCCCAAAACCAACATGGCTGAGAATATCATAAGAATAATTTATTAAATCACAGGAGGAAGAAGAGGATATCCATGTTGAAACACACGAAGGCTAAAGCACATGAACCAACATGGATATAGGAAGGAGAGATTGAATCATCTACTACAAAGTAAGAACCAATCTGTAGTAGTGCAAAAATTGCAAGGATATTTTGTTGTAACATAGGAAGGAGGAGCTCCAATGTTAAGTGCTAGAATATAAGAATAAATTGTAGCTCCACAGACTAGAACTATTTCTTACAGGCTAAGTAAAATCTATAAGGACACAAAGAATAAGAATTTGTAGATACTCTTTCTGTCACTCCTATACATTCATTCATTATGAGGAAAAATGAAATTTTGGAAAAGAAAAAAAGTCTTATGGGGAAAAATCAAAACTTTAGACGCAATTACATGGGAAACTAGTCCTATGAAGGATTATACTATCTTCCTTAGGAAGTACAATGAAAAAATATAAGGTATAATGAAGAGGATACTCCTAGGGTAGAGGTAACAATTCAAAAGGAGGAAATTCCTACCCAGAGGAAGTTGTCCAAAATGAAAATGGAAACCCTAAAATTAGAGTGGAAGACACTTAAAGACAAAGATTTATATGGAAGATAAGGCTATATATATATATATATCCCATATGTGTGTGAAAAATAAATAGATGAAAAATGGAAGGGAATGTTGGCATATCATGAAGAACGAGTACTTCCCATTAATGAACACCGACAAACTATCAAAAGCTTGAACAAGAAGTGGGAGTAGAATTTAGAATACCATATGGCCAAATAAGATAAATGGAAGTAGGAAATGAAGGAAGAAGATGAGAATCTTCTTCTTCAGCACTCACCTAGCTATCCAAAGGCATCTCACAATGATTCTTATTTTTAGAATATGGAGCCTCCCCTCCAAATACCTTGGGATCCCTCTCACCGATAAAACCTGGCAAAAGCTCCATTGGGAGAAGATGCTTTCCAGGCTCGAAACTCGTAGTAATGGCTAGACTAGCAGGGTCCTTAATTTCACTGGTTGTTTAAAAATTACTAAGGTTGTCATCTAAGCCATTCCTTAGTATATGCTTTCCATCCTTCCAGCTCCCAAAGGGTTCCTCCAGAAAATCAGAAACATACAACGAGCCTTCCTTTGGTCGGGGGAAGCAGATAAACAGAAATGAGCTCTAGTGTCTTGGGAAAAACTCTATAATCCCAAAATCCTATGGGGTTTGGGGCTCAGTGATCCGGAAACTATGAATAAATCTAGTGGGGCCAAGATTTGGTGGAGGTGGATCAAATATCCTAATAATCCCTGGGCTAGGATGTGGAAATCCAAGTATGCAGATAATTGGAACCATCAAGATCTCATCGGAATGATGGAAGTTCAAGCTGGCTCTCACATCTGGAACGTAGCTTGAGAAAATCATCACATCATCTCAAATCACTGCTTTTCGGAGATCCGCAATGGGAAAACAACCCTTTTCTGGGAAGATGCTTGGCAACAAATACCTAAGCTTGAAAGCCCTAAATATCTTTCCTTGCAACGAAGATACCAGGAACAGGGTAATTTCAAAGTGAACCAGTACTGGTTGGACAATAGGGAGGACCATCACTGGAGACATTGGCACCTCGACATGCCCACCCAAATGGATGAAATGAACGACCTTGACCTCTCCTTGAGCTCGTCTCTGGACAAAAGAACAATCCATCATTCCCAGGAGGAAGATCAACTCAGGTGGGGCAATTTGGAGGGAGGCACTTATAACCTAAGAGAAGCCAAGCTTTACATAGAGAAGAGGGATCTGGAAGAGAAAATACAAGGGCATCACAATGTCTGGGACACCATATTTTGGCTGAAAATAAAAACCTTTCTATGGCTCCTAATGCACTGTAAGATTCTAACTTGGGAGAACCCTTAAAAAAAAGGTTTTTGTCGTCCCTCCCGCTACCCACTCTGCATGATAGAGGTGGAGTCCATGAACCATCTCCTCAACACCTACTATTGGAGGAATAATATTTGGGATTGTATGGAAAGCATCTTCAGGCAAATGGACAGAAACAGGGACTCTATTCAAAATAATATAACCAATTAGCGAACCAATTTTTCTAACTATGACACAGTTAATAACCTATGGAAACTAAGCCCTGGTTTCATAGTGTGGTCCACTTGGAAAGAAAGAAATAGGAGAATATTTCAGAAAGAATTCAGGCGGGAAGATAACATCAAATCATCCATTTTTCAAAACATGAGAGAAACTGCTCTTACCCACAGCAAAGCAGATCACGCGAATCGATATTCAAACAATGACAGGAATATATTACTGTTGTTTGGGATGGGTGATATCATGAACCTTGATTCTCCAATGTAGCGACCTCCACCTCCTCCCTCTTGGCAGCCCTGCTAACTTCAGACTCTGGGGTTCCTGAAGCTCAATTTTAAAATGGTGCCTTCCGGGGCAACCCTGGCCTGACCGGCTTTGGAGGGGCTCTTCGTAATGACAAAGGTTAAATCCTTCATATCTTTAGAATTTCCTTAGGGGATGCCACTAACAATGAGGCTGAATTTGCAGCCATGGAACAGGGTCTGCAGATCCTCATTCACCTGGGTAGTGGAGCAGCAATTGTGGAAGGCGACTCACTACTGGCCATCAAAGTAGTGAGGAAATTACAAAATGGAACTCGTCGTCAGCGTGTCTCCGAGCATTGGCATTTAGCCATGGTTACAAGGCTCATTGGAAAACATCTGACTAATCTCAAAGGTGTAGTTCTTTAGGCTATGAAGCGTAATGTGATTGCTTTGATAGAATCCCTTGCTAACCATGCAGTCGAACACCCACGTGATGTCATCAACATGTGTTGGCAGGACCTCACTTTTCCTAGCCTTCGAGATGAATGCCTTCAGATATCGAGGTAGGACCTTACAGGAATGTCAGGGAATGTACATGGCATGCAGGGTACAGATCATCAGTGATTCATATGGGTCATTCTAATCATCTAGCCCATTATCTTAAATTCCTAGAGGAGGAATCAATGACATATGTACAATGGAGGGCATCGGAAAAGGTGGAGGTACCAAGAAAAAGATATAAGTCAGATAATGCTTCATGGTAGGAAGTGTAGGTTTTAACCCTAAACAGAAATCATCTACACATGAATCTTATAACAGAAAATAAACAATAGCAAGAGCATAAAACATAAAACAGATAAACACAGAGATTTTCCCCTGGATCCCAAATCGGGACAACCATCTTGATATTTAACTATATTCCTTTTAGTGTTACAACACATATATATGCATGCCAAAGCATACATAAACCCTAATCCATTAACCCTGGATTAGATCATAACCGTAGTTCCCTTGACCGAATCTACAAAATACCAGGGGCCGAAAACCATCGTACCCCAAAACCATGTGCAAAACCATGCACAAAACCATGGGTGCAGACTGCCCACCGGAAATTAAGGATAAAAAATAACACATAACACATACCAAACATTCTCCCACTCGTTGTTTTCCTTCCGTAGGGGGCCACAGGAGAGCTTAGTCATTGGCCCAATTCTTCAACACCCACTGTTTTTCTACACCAAGAGAACTTCTGAGTGCTCACAGACTTCGTCAATGCATCTGAAACATTATTCAAAGTATCCACCTTTACCAGCAACGCCCTTTTAGCCTCAACCATATCTCTAACAAAGTGATATTGAACATCAATGTGCTTTGTCTTTGAATGATAAGCAGGGTTATTAGCCAAGAAAATTGCACTTTGGCTATCACAGTCTATCCTTATAGCTTGCTGTACCAACCCCATACTTGAACACAATCTCTACAACCAAACTGCTTCCTTTATTGCATGAGTGGCTGCCATGTATTCTGCCTCTATAGTTGAATGAGCCACTACAGACTGTCTTTTACTCATCCAACTAACTGCGCCTCCAAATAGGCTAAAAACATACCCACTTGTAGATATTCTTTGGTCCAGATCTCCAGCCTAGTCTACATCAACAAAATCATGAATTTCCAACATTCTTTCCAATCTTGGTCTTCCCTGGTAGCACAAGCCATAATCACTAGTGCCACGTAAATATCTGAAAACCCACTTCACTGCTATCCAATGTTCCTTTCCTGGGTTTGACATAAACCTGCTCAATACTCCCACTGCATGTGCAATGTCTAGTCTAGTACAGACCATTACATACATCAGGCTACCCACTACACTTGCATATGGAACACAAGACATATCCTCCTCTTCTTCTTGTGTCTTGGGACACTGTTCAGCAGACAAATTTACACCTATAGTAATAGGAACATTCACTAGTTTACTATCCTGTATATTGAACCTCTGAAATATAGTCTCGACATACTTCCTCTGGTTTAACCAGATTGTCCTCTTTGTCCGATGTCTCTTAATTTCCATGCCCAAAATATAGTTTGCAGCACCAAGATCCTTCATGTCGAATTCAGAGAACAGTTGGGTCTTCAAATCTTGGACAATTTCTTTGTCATTTCCAATCAACAACATATCATCGACATACAAGACCAAATAAATAACATGGTCACCAATTAATTTAAAATAAACACAGTGATGCTCCTTGCTTCTGGTGAGGTCAAGTCCCCATATATAGGTATCAAATTTCTGATACCACATCCTTGGTGACTGTTTTAACCCATAGAAAGACTTCTTCAACCTGCATACCAGTTCTTTCTTACCCTTCACCATAAAGCCTTTAGGTTGCTTCAAGTAGATCTCCTCTTCTAGATCCCCATGAAGAAATGTTGTCTTCACATCCATCTGTTCTATCTCAAAATCAAATGCAGCAGCAACAGATAAAAGTAATCTAATAGAAGTAAATTTTTCAAAAGGAGAAAAAATATCACCAAAATAAATTCTCGGCACCTGGGAATAACCTTTTTCTACCAACTGAGCTTTGTATTTCTCCACCTTGCCTTCTACATTCATCTTCTTCTTAAAAACCCATTTTCTCCTGATGGGCTTCCTTCCATCGTACAACTCCACCAGATCCCATGCCTCATTTTTGTGCAAGCATGCCATTTCATCAACCATGGCCTCCTTCCAGAGTTTTCCATCCTTTGAATCTACTGCCTCCCTGATAGTTCTGGGATCATCATCAGTTATAGTCAAGGAAAAACCTATATAGAAAGCAGATGGACTATACCTTTCTAGTTACCTTCTTTCCCGAACTGATCTTCTTATAGCTGGAGTTTGTGGCTCTTCCTCTTCTGAATCTTCTTCTGTTGTAGAGTTTGATTCATACTCCTTTAGCTCAAACTCTATCTTCTCAAGTTCCTTTCATATGACTTCATGTTTAACAACATATTTCACCTCAATAAACACCACAACTCAGTTGTACACAACCTTCCTTGTTTCTGGGTTCCAAATCTTGTAACATTTTAAACCATCCTTATACCCAATAAAGATGCACCTTTCAGATTTATTATCCAACTTGGTCCTTTTCTGCTTTGGAACATGTACATATACATCACATCCAAATACCCTTAGATGTGAAAGAGAGGGTTTCTTACCAATCCATACCACATGTGGAGTCTTATCCTCCAACACTGATGAAGGTGATCTGTTAACAAGATAGCATGCAATCTCCACTACCTCTGCCCAGAATTCTTGTCCTAACCCGGTACCACTGAGCATTCTTCCTTCCTTTTCAATTAGTGTTCTGTTCATTCTTTCTGCAACTCTTTCTTGCTTAGGTGTGTATGGAGTAGTCTTCTGCCATGCTATACCACACTTCTTACAGAACTCTTCAAATTCCTTCTAGCAAAACTCCCCACCATTATTTGTCCTCAGCGCCTTTATCTTCTTCTCTGTCTATTTTTCCACTAGAGCCTTAAATTATTTAAATCTGTCAAAGGATTTAGATTTCTTTCTCAATAAATATATCCATGTATTCCTTGAGAATTCATCTACAAATGAAACATAGTACACAGACTTTCCCAGTGATGGAACTGACACAGGTCCAAACACATCACTGTGCACAAGTTCTAATATCTTGTTTGCCCTCTTAGCACCATAAGGAAAACTCACCCAATTCTGCTTCCCATATACACAATGTTCACAAAAATCAAAATCTAGAGAGAAATTAGACATACCTTCTACCATACCATTTCTATGCAGTATCCGAAGGCCCTTCTCTCCAATATGTCCAAGCCTTTGATGCCATAGCATGGTCTTTTCTCCAGAGATAGCTAAGCTTTCCGCTCCACTTTCAGGAACCACAGAACTGTTACACCCATTAATAACAGTGCTACCTTGTAGCTTGTATAGAGTTCCAGTCTGAACTCCCCGCACTAATACTAGTGCTCCTCAAACCATCTTGTAGGCATCTTTCTCAAACACTATTTTTACACCTGCATCATCCATCTTACTTACATAAATTAGGTTTCTGGCCAATGCAAGAATATGCAGAACACCAGGAAGTGTTCTACTCCTTCCACCTTGCAGCTTCAGCTTCACCTTTCCACGTCCAACGATTCTAGCCTTCCTATCATCCCCTAGGAAGACATCACTGCCATCATATTTCTCATACTCGCATAACCACTCCCGATGGGGAGTGAAGTGAAAGGATGCACCTGAGTCAATCAACCATGACTCATGATCTACATGTGTATTTGAAGAAGAAGCCAAATACACATCCCCACCTTCATGTGAGGTGGTTTTTTCCTCTGCAGAAGAAGCATCATCAGATCCCTTTCTTTTCTCAGGAGCTTTGGATCTGCACTCCCTTTTGTAGTGCCCTTCCTTTCCACATTTACAACATACCTTTACAAACTTTCCAGGAGATTTAGATCTCCCTCCAGATTTAGATCTCCCACTCGAAACCTTATTCTTTTTTTTGTTTTCGGACCTTCCTTGTACAGATAAGGAATCTCCATTCTGGCCCTCCATATTTCTCCGTCTCATTTCCTCTGACAAAAAGGCTGAGACAATGTCATCAAAATTCAAGGTAGTTGTATTGCTACCTATTGCAATAACCATAATATCCCACGAGTCTGGTAGAGAACACAACAAACTGATGCACATATATTCATTTGAGATTTTAATATCAATAGATGACAACCGACTTACCATAGTATTGAAGGCATTCAGATGCTCTTTCACCAAGTCTCAATCCTTCATCCTCAGGTTATACAACTTTTTCTGCAAGAACAAATTATTCACTAGAGACTTAGATTGGTACAAAGTCCTAAGTTTTTCCCACAAATTATTTGTTTTACCTTCCCCAAATACATTCAATAATACTGAATCTGAGACACACAATCGTATTGTGCTCTTAGCCTTTCGATCCAGTTTCTTCCAGTATTCATCAGACATTGTCTTTGGTTTAGTACATGGATCTACCATGATCCACTGATCTTTATCCACCAGCAGATCCTCCATATTGAGCTTCCAAAACTCAAAACTCTGACCATTAAATTTCTTGATCTCTATCTTTCTGCTGCTCGCCATCTTCTTTCATCGCAATAATCGATCCCCCAGATCTCCCACTGAACAAGGTCTACCTCAATCCCGAGAAAAAAATCCTCAGCAGCAAAGGCATCCCCTTGAAGCTGAAATCACTCTGATACCAAATGTAGGTTTTAACCTTGAATAAAAATTATTTACAGATGAATCTTATAATAGAAAATAAACAATAGTGAGAGAACAAGACATAAAATAGATAAACATATAGATTTTCCCCTGGATCCCGAATCGGGACGACCAACATGATATTTCATTATATTCATTTTAGTGTTACAAAACATATATATACATGCTGAAGCATACATAAACCCTAATCCATTAACCCTAGATTAGATCATAACCGTAGTTCCCTTGATCGGATCTACAAAATACCAATGTCCGAAAACCATCGTACCCCAAAACCATGTGCAAAACCATTCACAAAACCATGGGCACATGTTGCCCACCAGAAATTAAAGACAGAATATAACACATACTCAAGAGGAAGGACACGTGGACTCGGCTCATGAGGAATAAGAATGGTAACCTGTAAGCCATTAGTAAGCATGATAAGCAGATCGATGCTCACCTAATGGGAATCCAGGCCAGCAGTAGATGGGACAAGGCGGAAATCCCAGGCCAAATCGCTTCACCTGGCTCTATACCAAACTCTATTAATACCAAGCCAAACAGGAAGATTTACCATTGTTCTCATCATTCCTTTGATTTTAGCCCTATATTTTTGGTTTCCATTATCGAGTTCAAGAACCTGTTTGTGAGAATTGGGATTCCTACTATGACTGAGTGGATTCTTCGCAGCTCTAAAGCTGCGAAAGATCTCAAAAGAGCTCGGGAGAACTATGAGATGTCGGTCTATAACAAAGGTAAGCAAATCATCAAGAAGCTCCATGAGGAGGTTGGTAAAGCCAGGGAAGGATTAAACAACAATGATATCAGGAAGCAGGTGGACTAGATCACAGACTCGGGAACTCCAACCACTTGGGCTACCCAATTTTTGAGAACTCAGGTGGTGGCTTGGCACATGAAAGAAATGCTCGCCAAGGCCCTCAGCAGGAAAGGGGCGACCGTTAAGGAAGCCTACCAAGCTAACTCCCTACCCTCAGCTAAGAACTCTGCTCGGATGGATAAGTTGGAAATATCCATCAACTCGCTTATGAAGGAAATGAAAATGCTTACTAGACACCTGGAAGGTTTTATCTGGTTCTTTGAGCTGTATTTGTGCTATGTGTTGAATTTCTTGATTGAGATCCCGAATGATAGCTCCAAAACTGCCATCCTAAGGCGCCACAGGCCTTGTCATGTGCTAAAAGAAGGAGATGAAGTGGGTGTGAGTGCGACAGAAGGCCTTGGTGCAGCTTAATGGTTTCTTATCGAGTCCTAATGGGTAGTCTTTTACTGCTAGTCCCCATCTTTCTTTGTTTTCTTTATTGCTTCTATGTCGGTATTATGTTTGGCTCAATGGGCTTTTATACAACCTCTAGTTTAATGTCTGCCTTCTCTTGGCCCGGCATCCTTGCGTGGTTGGCCAGTTTATTTTGTAAGGTTCTGTTGGATTCTAATCGTGTCAGGCCAAGCTGTCATCTGCTCTGCTGTTGGTTTGAAATACTCCTAGCTCCAGAAATTTTGTCTGTGGGTTTTTGATCTGAGGGCATGCACTTTTTATTGCCTTCTGGTACTGGCAGGCCCTTTTGTAACCATATGTATCATTTTGTGATCTAATATATCATCTAATTTACACAAAAAAAAGGAAGAAGATGAGAAAACCCTAAAATGATAGAGACAGGACAACAATATAGAAATTAGAAACATTGATTTTGGGTTGGTAGAACTTACATTTAATTATAAAACTCCCCCCATTATCTACAACATGTATTTATAGAATAAGTGCCTCGCATTTGAAAGGAATTCCAACATTACCAAAAAAACCATATGAGATCACTTTTCCAAGAACCTTCATAAAGATTGAAATTTAGTTTAAAAAATGTGAGTTCTTGAATCGAACTATGATTTGGTTTGCATATCACTATAAACAAAAAGTGTGGGGAAACATGGAACTAGAGGTGAATAATAAAACAAGAAATAATATAAATGTATAATAATTATAAAAACAATTTAGTCCTTTTTATAGATCTAGCATAATATATATATATATATATATATATATATATATATATATATATATATATATATATATATATATATATATATATATATATAACTCGTTTTCAAAATTGAGAAAAAAAAAAAAAAATTGAGACAAGAAAGAGTTGGTGAATGAATTAAAATTGAATGTTTTTTTTGTTATTTTTAAATAACTTTAAAAGAAAAATAAGACAAGAAACCAAAACTTTGGTCCCAAAAAGAAAGCAGATTTTATTCATTTAAACGCCTTTACTTAATTACAAGTAGTTTATACTTTTGTTTAGCTACAAGTAGTTTATATTTATTATAGAAAATAAGGGGAAATTGAAATATAGATACATGTTATTTTACGTAATTTAATAGATCATCAAAGAAGATGCAAATAATATGTTAAAATGTTTATTTAAAGTTTGTAAAAGATATATAGTTTAAAATGATTTTGACCTAACAAATTTGAAAAATTTTTAATAATAAAAGATATTTAATAATATTTTTATATTAAAGAACAAAATACAAACAATATTTTTCTTTCAAGTATGTAAAAAAACAAATAAAATATTAAGTTTAAAATGATTTTGAAATAACAAATTTGAATTTTCAGAAAATATTGTATAATATTTCAATATCAAATAAAGATTCATCTTAAATGTAGATGTAATGTAGATTCATTTTAAATGTAGATTTTTTAAGAAACAATATAGATCAAATCTATTTAAGTGAAAATGTTTTTTTTTTTTAATTAAAAGCAACATTTACTTGTGAATGCTTACATCAATTCTCTAGTATATCTCATTATGTACTTTCGTTAGTTAATATGCGCTCATGATATATTATTGTTTAACAATATATGTTTGATATATTTATAAATGAGGCCTTTTATAGTGAAAGTGTCTTTAAGTTAACTTAATAAATTATTTTGTTACAATAAGTTACTCTAAATAATTACAAGGAATGTAAGGACAACCATAATCGTGATACTTATGAAATATAAAAAGATGATAAGGCTTTCAACAATTGCATATCAAAAAGACAAATATTAACGTAGTGTGTGACATTTTCTAGTGCTATGTGTCAATACTATGTAATATGTAAAAATTGTTCCTTGATCGAGAGGGTAATTTGTGATGTAGCTATAGAAGACTTATAGCATGTTTATCTTATTGATAAGATAAATATTGTTTCATGAATGTTGTACTATAAGGTAGAGAGAGTATAAGATATATTTGGATGTATCTTATATGAGAATTATTTTCTTAGATCACTCACAAGTAGTGTAGTTGGGTACATAAGTGTATTGGTAGATAGAAGTTTATCTTTGATGTGTTAATTATTTAATATTTAGAATTAATTTGGTGTAAGACCTTCAAGTATCAATTCTTAATTAATTTGATATATTAATGACTCTATCCGTTTTCATCTAACACCTTTTCAATAAAATAATTGTATATTTGAATGAAAAACAACATAAAGAGTTTTTTTGGCTAGAACATCTAGTCTCACTTTATAACCAAAAGTTATTTCACTCTGAATTTTTGAACTTTGAATTGGAATGGTGAGATTGTAATAGGAATTATGGAGAGGTCTTGACATGAAAAAAACAAAATTGAACTTTGTTTAAGGGGTAGATATTGGTGATTGTTGTGGAAGTATTTTGGTATAAATGAAGAATAAATGATCATGGCAACATTACCGTAAATTTTGGGAGTTGATGATTATTGTGGAAGTATAGGGGTATAAATGAAGAATAAATGATCACAAAACATTAAGGTAAATTTCAGGAGTTATAAGATAGAAAAAGAGGATATGGTATTTATGAGTCACACATTGTGGTTGAAGCAATTCTATGAAGTCATGTTTTAATTTGTGTAAATTTCTAAACTTATGACATACTGGGTATAATGTATGTATCTACCTCTATGAATTTAACATGTAAATGACATATTGCTATAAGAGCTTCATGCTTATGCTTACCCTTTTTTCATTTGTCCTTAATGATTTTGATATCATGTCTAGTAAAGTTGAGTAACCTTTATTATCAAGTTCTTTAACACTTGGAGGTTCAATTGGTCATTTGTTGGTTGGATTTTCTATGATTGAGGTTGAAATAAAGTTTTACATTCACAAGGAGTTTATAAAGAAGTTGAATGAACCATGTATTCAAAAGACACTGTATCATGTACACAAAGAAAAATCTATATAACAATTAGATACAATGGTTGATTACCATATATTGGTTGTTTCTTTATATTAAAGTTGATAATTTGGTGATGATATGATGTTTGCATAATGAAAGAATGAAGTGAAAGTTGTACTAGTAATAAAGAGAAGTGCCAAAATATCCGTGATCATATTTGAAATTGTTTTAATTATTATATATGATTAAGTAAAGTTTATTTCTTAATTTAGGAGAGATAATTTGATTAGAAAATTTCTTTCATCGTTTTATATATAAATAAAGAAATAAATATATACCAAAACCAAACCAAAATATATATAAATAAAAATAAAAATATATACTAAAACCCAATCAAAATACCTATAAATAAAGATAAAAATATATACTAAAACCAAACCAGAAATTGCAGTTTATTTTGTTTTAAGAAGTTGCGAGTAAAACCATCAAAATATAAAAATTCATTTGAACAAACACGCTTACTTCTAAATAATCCGTATTTCCTATCTAAACAAATGCAAAATACACGTGATATCACGCTAATTCATATATACGAGTAAATATAGAAAATGAAGTAATAAAACAAAAATAAATAAAATGTATTTTATTTTTCAAGAGCATGCCAAACAAACAAATGAAAAAACGTGTAAAGAATGCTTTTAAAGACCAGAAGTTGAAACCGTTTTAAAATAAACTAGCTCTTAACCGTAATTGTAAACATTTCATAGTTCTTGTTTTACACCTATAAATCTCGCAACCTCGCTAAATAAATAAAATAACCAAAATTCAAAATATCAGATCTGAACCTGAGGGATAGAAGCTAGAGGAGATCTAACCTGAGGGATTAGAAACTCGATCAGTAGCTGTTTATTACCTCCTCTGGATCCTTTGCTGAATTTTTGTAAAAAAAATTTCTGTGAAATTAGCATTTATGTTGTGTTTCCTGTGCTAGTACACGTCACCCAGCAAATCTTAAAACCCAAAAACTGCGTTAAGGCAACCGAACGAACCTGGAGTAGTTTGATGACGCGGCCATTTCCGAACACCCTGCGTATCAGCAGGAAGTTGTGGATATCGTCGGGAGGAAAGTATGGTGCTAACACGCATTTTTCTGAACACCTTTTTCTCTGGACTTTGCAAGCAGCACATGCAGGTGTGTACGATATTGGTGCAGTGGAAGAATTGGCGTAGCTCAGCTTCACAAAACAAAGAAAGGAAACCAGTTGTATGAGAACCTTCATATCATTGATTTATGTAAAACAACAATATATAACGATAGCATACACATGTTAGTGCTTACCTTTCGATTTTACGATGGAATTAACGAAATCAGCAGAAGTTTAACGGTGGAATTTGAAGCATACCAGGAATCAGCTACTTATAACCCAAATGTCGGAGAAGTACCGCGAATACGGTAGACTACGAACCCTGAAGCCATCCCAATAGGAGTAGTCTAACTGGGCGGAGGAATTGCCCGGTTTCCGTCACCGGTCGGAAAAACTTCGGGTTCCTTCCCGCTCCGGCTCCGGCTCGCAATCCTCCGCCGTCTGACACCCATTCTCTGCCGTCAGAAGGAAACATTACGAATCAGGAAACTTTGATCAATCGGGATTTTCAGTCAGGAAACATCGTACTGCCAGCAATTTTTACGATTCGTAGCGCCCTCCCGCTCCGGCTCCCCTCATCGCTCTTCCATTGCTCCCGTCGCTCATTGCACGCTTGTTCCTGTTCTTTTTGAAACAAAACAAAACATCGACCTGTCACATTTATCTTCCCGTACAGCTCTGTTCCGAATTAGTTCGTTTCGATTGCACAGCTCCGTTCCGAATCTGTAAGTTTTCAATCTGCTCAAACAATTTTTTACTTATCATTCAGTTAAATATTTTCTTCCTAATTTGTATGATTTTCCTGTAGTTTTTCAAGTCACACCGATATTCTGTGTCATACGCTAGACCATATGAAATCCCATTCATGATAAAATTTTAGGAAAACTGATCTGAAATTCTAAACCCAGTCATTTGACAGAAAATAGATTACTGATTGTATTTGACATGCAAAAATAAATCATTCTTATTAAATGCATTATGCAGTTTAAATCTCAGATACACTGATTCTGTTAAGTTGAAGATATCCTTCATTTAAATGTTATGACCGAAAAAGTTTAAATTCTTGATTCTTTATCATCTGCAACCAATGTAAGCATCTCCTCGTTAGGGCTAAGCTCTCCGATCAGGTCTTCCCAAGTCACACCAATATTCTGCATCGTATGCTAGATCATCTGAAATCTCACTCAAAGAGTCTAAATATTTCTCTATCATACCATTAATGACAAAATTTTAGAAAAACTGATCTGAAATCCTAAAACCGGTTATTCGACAGAGAAGAGAATCTTAAACATATTTTAACATGCAAATATAAATCACGTATTCTTCTTTAAAGGCAGTAGATCTCACATACCATGTTTTTGAACAAATAATTCTCCCATTTAATGGAATGAATCCATAAGGAGCACCTTTATTTAAAATTAAAAGAATATTATACTATGATATACAATCAAATGGATTTCATACAATGTCTTCGACCTCATACTTTGCTTCAGAAGGGATAAAGAAAACATTGATATGCCCATCAAAATAATGGACAAAGTATGTCTGCTGTCACAAAACCCCTGCTATGCAGATGCTCTTTAATCTCAACATATGTTGAAACCTCCATACCATGCGTCCGAGTTAAACACCAACCTATGAAATGCTTTCAACACACGGTATGAAACTCCAAGCTATAGAGAATGTAGGTACCCAATAAGGACAGAGTTGAGTTTCAGCCCCAAGCTTCAGAACCTCAAGATCAAAATCAGAATCTGCGAAACATTAAGTTACCTTAATAGTTTGGGGAAATTCTGGACTTCTCCAAAGGTTTGAGGTTTTCATAGAATATTTCTTAGTATAGTTCGTGTTGTGTGATTGCTTATATATTGTATTCATGATTATGCTTGTTTAACTTGCTGTTTTAAACATAAGAAGTATTTTATGAGTTATTTTCAGAAACCATTAGAACTTGGATAGATCTAGAATCTAGTTCCTAAAAGCAGAGCATTTTTTTTGACCAGATTCAAGCAGTTAATTATAAACTGTTTGAACCATGGCGAAGTATGGTTGGGCTGGTTGCAATGGGTTTGAAATATTTCTCTGTGCTGGAGACGAGCTGGGAATGGGAATTCTAGTAACCCTACTGTTGGTAGAAACATGTGGAGCAATGGAGGTATTGGTTGTGGAAACACAGAGACTTTCACGTGTTATGGAGCTCAAGGGGATTCAAACATGTATTGCTTTGGTGGAGCTCAAACTTGGGGTTCATTTCCCACTGGTTGTGGAAACACAGAGACTTTCACGTGTTATGGAGCTCAAGGGGATTCAAACATGTATTGCTTTGGTGGAGCTCAAACTTGGGGTTCATTTCCCACTGCTACTAGACAAGCAATTCGCAACTGCTCTGGTCACTGCAGTGGGAGCTACGGATTCGGAATTGCAGAGGGTAGTTATGGTTCAGTTGGATGTGGTGACACAAGGAAAAGCACTTGGGTTGCACCATATAGCTCATCTATTTGGAGATATGCAAGAGAAGGCAGTGAAACAAGTGACAGTCTTGGCAATAGAGATTTGAAATCGAAATCAAGTGCACCCAAATCAAGAGGATATCTACCAATAGGTTATGGAATTGGCAGCACAATTACAGATCTTGTGAATTATAATCGATCTCATGAGATTGCAGGCAGGGAAACAAATACAGGTGAGGCTATCAAACAATTTTTTAGAGTTTTTTTAACACATGAATTATATTCGTATGATTTGCAACACCTCATTCCTCTTTCTTACTCCTATTAGACTAGCAGTCCATTGTTTTCTGTGCAGAGGTTGCGTAGCTCACCTGGTATGCTGAGCACTTTAATCTAGGACATAGAAATAGAGATTTAAGCTAGTATTTTTTGTAAATATTTAAATGGATTTCTTATGTTTAAGACTAGTGTATTTATATATTTTATTTATGTATCAAAGAAATAAATTTAATTACAAACCAAGTGCTATTAGCAAATTTCAATTCACTTATGTGAATTCTATGTGGCAGAAGGACACCACTCACCCTGAATTAACAACATGGTTTTCCATGTTTGATACAGTTAACAAATTTGCTATCATTTTTAGTGATTCCTGCTCCTTTTATTGCAGTTAGAAGATCTGTCACCTTGCAATACCATATTATAGTAAATTGTTTCATTTTTGTAGTTTGTCTTCCTTGGTTATCTAACAGTCTTCATATTAAACCTTTCTCAATTTAACTCAGATTTGGAGCCATGGTTATGCTGTCAGAGTTCATGCGAATTAGTGCATAGTGATATATGTATATGCACATTGTATGTATTGGATATGGTTTCTCAATATGCTTTGATGTTTATTTATTTTGCAGGAGTTGCAGTATAGGTTTATGCAGTTAAGCAGAGATTCCTGCTTTGTATCAGTTATTGAAGTATTGGAAAATCGAGTAGTCTGCAGATTGGATACAAATTATGATAAAATATTCACTCCTTTTTCTATCTCATGGATATAATCACAATTTCAGTTGAAATGGTGTTTTGGACATAAAAATATGGTTATGTTCATTTTAAAATTCAAATTTACTTGACTCAATTTAAGGTTCAATTTCAGATTGTAGGCAAGTTTAGCATCATATATTTGGTAGCAAAAAGACAACCTTGGTTAGTGTTATTAAACACAAAACAGTACATGTGCCACTGGACAAAATCTATTAGAATTGAATTATAGATTAGTTCTTGAATTTAATTCAATATCATTATCCGCCCTCTCTAATCAATTATTAATAAGATCACTAATTGGTTGTGCTGATTTCAAACTTGGCATTTATTTAAATTAGATAATTGCATCTCTAGAACCATCAGAGTTACTTATTGAGAGATTTCTTTTAAGCATCTTGAGAATTCTAGTAGTTTAGAGATTGGATAATATGGATGATAAATAATAATTTCAACTTTGGTATTTCTATTAAATAGATAATTGCATGTAGGAAATAATAATTTCAACCTTGGAATTTGTTAGAATTACGTAATGGCATCTATAGAACCACCAAAGTACATTTACATTAAGTGTTACATCACACATATACATCAATAGGTTTAATCTCATATGTACACCTTAAATCTATGAGGCTATCCCTATCCCTATTCTTATCCCCATCCCACCCTTAGATTGTACATCCTCCAAAATCAAAAGAGAGCATATAAGCTATGAATGCTCTTTTACTTATTTGTTTCTTATATTTTATTATAAATTATGATACATGTACATCAAGTGTTACATTGTACATATACATCAAGAGGTTTAATCTCATATGTGCACCTTAATATGTGAGGCCATCCCATCCATATCCTCATCCCCATCCTCCACCACATTGTGTGTATGTGTGTGTGTATATATATATATATATATATATATATATATATATATATATATATATATATATATATACTATTTTTATGTCATGTGTATGTATTATATCAAGAGGTTTAATCTCATATGTGCACCTTAATATGTGAGGCCATCTCATCCCTATCTGCATCCCCATCCTCCACCACCATGTGCACTCTCGTGGATGAGGGTGAGGATTGAAAGTATGTGATGCACAATTCTTCCTAGCAATGAATTATTATGTAAATTTTTACCCTACAAATCACCCATGTATGAAAATATTTCTTCATCAACCTCTTGCTTACATAGTATATGAATTTATATTTCTTCATCAACTTCTTCCCTACAATAGTAAGCCAACTTGAATGTCCAAAATAATAAATCTTGTTCATTTGCAAGGCCTTTTTAAGTCACAATTGATTTCCACGGTCATTAATTTCAAATCTTGTTTCATCCTTATCCTAAAATTTTTAAGACTACTCTAACAAAAATATTTTGCACTCTAGGATTGAAAATGGTCAAAATAAACATATTTGTGATATCCATAATGAATCAATGCATATTGAAACTAACTCTAATAAAGATCAATTTCACACTAGTTAATAATCAATGGCCCATGTTCCCAACTAGGCGCTATATGTTATTCCCCTACTATACACTAAAGTATGAATATGCCACAATTTACCAATGCATGGTTACATGGTTTGTTTATTAATATGCCTATGATGTCTTATCATTTTTATCATTGAATTCAATATGTTACCAATGACTAATGCTCATGCTTGACATAAGATCTTATAACTTATGCTGGCTTATGATATTGAAATTAATGTGGGATGTAGATGTAGCAATAGGCTTACCATCAATCCTTTATTATGCCATTTAGCACTAATGTGATGGCATATGTTCTTAGCTTGCTTGATTGCTCATGTTGGATTTTACAAGCTTGTTTTGAAAATGTATGAATATGCTAATGAATTTTGCATGGCTTGTATGATCTAGCTTTAGTGGTCTTGGTCTATCACACCCACACAAATGTGAAACATGGTTAGGAAGCTATTGTAATACCTTATTTAAACCCCTTTTTTGTAATTTTAATTATGAAGTATGATGTAATGCATTTTTTTTGGCTATATTACCAAAAATTGAAGAAGAGATAAGCCTACACAAATCTCGATGTCCGAGAGGAAGTTGTAAGGGGGGATTGGGAAATTCCTTGTCTTACCCTGAATTAAATGCTCAATTTCCTTTATAATTAGAAATTAGATTGGTTGTTGAACTACTAACTACTAGTAGTTATCCCATCTAGAGACTTTGGAATTGACCAAACAATCTAGGTATTGGATCCCAAATTCTCATGCGAAGTAGTGGTTGGAGAAAATGGGAGAGAATGTTGTTGCAGAGTGTGTGGTTGTAGTTGGTAATAGAGAGAGACAAAGAAGTGCATGAACTAAAGAAAAAATCATGGAAAAGAGAAATTGAGACACATGAGGGTTGGGTTTTGAGACCGTGACTCTGAATAGAAGGTGGCAAAAAATTCTAAGACACAACAATCTGTGGAACTATAGTTTAGCTGGTTTGGGTCAAGAAAGTTAGTATCGAAGTCTTTAATATGAGTTAAAGGGATAGGAAATTGTTGATTATTTGTTTGATTCAAGTATGAAAAGCACTAAGAAAGTGGAAGTATAAGTTGAAAGGGAGTATAATTATTTAGGTTTATTAGGAGAGTTGTCTTGATGAATACACCCTACAATGAACCCTATTTGTTTCCATTAATAAGATATGCATATATATATACAATAACGTTGTGAAATTTAGTTTCAACTTCCAAGGTTTAATGTTTGTTCCTATTCTAAGGTTTCATATTTTCATATTTACAAAATATTTATAAATCACCAAATCCCTATAGATTCAGTCTCTAACATCAATATTAGAGTAATATTACTACCTTAAATAAGAAATGAGCACAAGTTGGAAAATGGTATAATTAGATGAACAAATAGTTGGCACTTAAAATATATTTTCCAAAGTTTGGTTAACCCAAGCTCTAGAATGGAAAATATAAAATTCAGATACATAAAGTTCCTAATAGACGGAAAATACAATTTCCATTAAGAATCCACACAATATATTTTTAATTCTATAAGCCAAACATATATTTTAATATTAATGAATGTGAAAAATTGCTACTCAAACAACAAATTAACTGAAAAAAATATCTCAATTTTTTTTTTTTTTTTTTTGTAATTGATTTAAAACATAAAATAAAACTAATAAACAAAAATTTCAATATTTTAAGTTATAATATTATTAAAATTAAATAAAAATTACAGTCGATTTAAAACATAAAAGAATGGTGAATCAAAATTCATTTTTTTAAATGATATAATTTTTATAATAAACAAAATATATATTATGAAATTAGAAGCCCCTTTTTTATAAGTGTCATGCTAAATTTTAATAAGAAACACAAAGTTGAAATTGTAATTCTCTTTCTTGTTTAGCTGGTCATACAAAGGTTTAAATTTATTTCAAATAAAAATGAAAATAAAAATAAAAAATTACTTATCAAATTTAAAGTGAAATTTATTTATTATTTTCTCAATTGAAAAGTGAGACAACTTTGTTTTACTTACCATTAAAGTTCATGGTATCAGATATTTGTTTTACATTAAAGTGCATGGTATCAGATACTTGTTTTTACTTTTCAATTGTTTTACTTACCATTAAAGGGAAAATGTAGATGTCAAATATGACATAGGATCACCATCCACTGCAACATACATCATTGATCAGCATCCAGATAGGTCCCCAGTATGTGAATGGGTTGTTGTTATCATTTGTCTTGGCTCTATCATGGCATGGTTCTTTCAATAAAGAAACTGCTAATGTATTATTTTTCCCCAACTTGTAACTAGTACGGTTTTTTTATAAGGGTGATGGACAAATATAATATATTCGATGTATATGGACAAATGTATTTGGAGAAAATTAACTGGTTCATGGTCTTGTGTCTGCAATTAAAACATTATGGCGTTGTCTATTGAAATTATACATTTACAACATTTGTTTCCAACACAAACATAAGCAGTAGCAGATGATGATACAAATTAAATAATGATTTCCATTTAAAAAAATATTTCGCAAGATTTTAGCCAAAAATGAAAAACATAAAGCTCAATTAGACAATGCCATAATGTTTTAATAGTAGACACAAGACCATGAACCAGTTAATTTTCTCCAAATACATTTGTCCATATACATCGAATATATTATATTTGTCCATATATCTGTCACCCTTATATAAAAACCATACTAGTTACAAGTTGGGGAAAAATAATACATTAGCAGTTTTTTTAGTGAAAGAACCATGCCATGATAGAGCCAAGACAAATGATAACAACAACCCATTCACATACTGGGGACCTATCTGGATGCTGATCAATGATGTCTGTTGCAGTGGATGGTGATCCTATGTCATATTTGACATCTACATTTGCGCTTTAATGGTAAGTAAAACAATTGAAAAGTAAAAACAAATATCTGATACCATGCACTTTAATGTAAAACAAATATTTGATACCATGCACTTTAATGGTAAGTAAAACAAAATTGTCTCACTTTTCAATTGAGAAAATAATAAATAAATTTCACTTTAAATTTCATAAGTAATTTTTTATTTTTATTTTCATTTTTATTTTTATTTGAAATAAATTTAAACCTTTGTATGACAAGCTAAACAAGAAAGAGAATTACAATTTCAACTTTTTGTTTCTTATTAAAATTTAGCATGACACTTATAAAAAAGGGACTTCTAATTTCATAATATATATATAATTTTTTATTATAAAAATTATATCATTTAAAAAAATGAATTTTGATTCACCATTCTTTTATGTTTTAAATAAACTATAATTTTTATTTAATTTTAATAATATTATAACTTTAAATATTGAAATTTTTGTTTATTAGTTTTATTTTATGTTTTAAATCAATTACAAATTTAAAAAAAAAAAAAAAATTGAGATATTTTTTTCAATTAATTTGTTGTTTGAGTAGCAATTTTTCACATCCATTAATATTAAAATATATGTTTGGCTTATAGAATTAAAAATATATTGTGTGGATTCTTAATGGAAATTGTATTTTCGGTCTAATTAGGAACTTTATGTATCTGAATTTTATATTTTCCATTCTAAAGCTTGGGTTAACCAAACTTTGGAAAATATATTTTAAGTGCCAACTATTTGTTCATCTAATTATACCATTTTCCAACTTGTGCTCATTTCTTATTTAAGGTAGTAATATTACTCTAATATTGATGTTAGAGACCGAATCTATAGGGATTTGGTGATTTATAAATATTTTGTAAATATGAAAATATGAAACCTTAGAATAGGAACAAACATTAAACCTTGGAAGTTAAAACTAAATGTCACAACGTTATTGTATATATATGCATATCTTATTAATGGAACCAAATAGGGTTCATTGTAGGGTGTATTCATCAGACAACTCTCCTAATAAACCTAAATAATTATACTCCCTTTCAACTTATTGAGACGAGGTCTATTATAATTCAGAGGGTTGCCACAATATGCTTGCACAACAAAAAGGGAGTCCTTTTTTGATCCCATAATTCCTCGGTACTTCCACTTTCTTAGTGCTTTTCATACTTGAATCAAACAAATACTCAACAATTTCCTAGCTCTTTAACTCATATTAAAGACTTCGATACTAACTTTCTTGACCCAAACCAGCTAAACTATAGTTCCACAGATTGTTGTGTCTTAGAATTTTTTTCCACCTTCTATTCAGAGTCACGGTCTCAAAACCCAACCCTCATGTGTCTCAATTTCTCTTTTCCATGATTTTTTCTTTAGTTCATGCACTTCTTTGTCTCTCTCTGTTACCAGCTACAACCACACACTCTGCAACAACATTCTCTCCCATTTTCTCCAACCACTACTTTGCATGAGAATTTGGGATCCAATACCTAGATTGTTTGGTCAATTCCAAAGTCTCTAGATGGGATAACTACTAGTAGTTAGTAGTTCAAAAACCAATCTAATTTCTAATTATAAAGGAAATTGAGCATTTAATTCAGGGTAAGACAAGGAATTTTCCAATCCCCCCTTACAACTTCCTCTCGGACATCGAGATTTGTGTAGGCTTATCTCTTCTTCAATTTTTGGTAATATAGCCAAACAAAATGCATGACATCATACTTCATAATTACAATTAAAAAAAATGGGTTTAAATAAGGTATTACAATAGCTTCCTAACCATGTTTCACATCGGTGTGGGTGTGATAGACCAAGACCACTAAAGCTAGATCATACAAGCCATGCAAAATTCATTAGCATATTCATACATTTTCAAAACAAACTTGTAAAATCCAACATGAGAAATCAAGCAAGCTAAGAACATATGCCATCACATTAGTGATAAATGGCATAAAAAAGGATTGATGGTAAGCCTATGGCTACATCTACATCCCACATTAATTTCAATATCATAAGCGAGCATAAGTTATAAGATCTTATGTCAAGCATGAGCATTAGTCATTGGTAACATATTGAATTCAATGATAAAAATGATAAGACATCATAGGCATATTAATAAACAAACCATGTAACCATGCATTGGTAAATTGTGGCATATTCATACTTTAGTGCATAGTAGGGGAATAACATATAGTGCCTAGTTGGGAACATGGGCCATTGATTATTAACTAGTGTGAAACTGATCTTTATTAGAGTTGGGGGGTTTATTAAAATTTTCTATATGCATAGATTCATTATGATACTTCGCAAATATGTTTATTTTGACCATTTTCAATCCTAGAGTGCAAAATATTTTTGTTAGAGTAGTCTTAAAAATTTTAGGATAAGGATGAAACAAGATTTGAAATTAATGACTGTGGAAAGCAATTGTGACTTAAAAAGGCCTTGCAAATGAACAAGATTTATTAGTTTGGACATTCAAGTTGGCTTACTATTGTAGGGAAGAAGTTGATGAAGAAATATTTTCATATACTAGGTAAGCAAGAGGTTGATGAAGAAAGATTTTCATACATGGGTGATTTGTAGGGTAAAAATTTACATGATAATTGCTAGGAAGAATTGTGCATCACATACTTTCAATCCTCACCCTCATCCACAAGAGTGCACATGGTGGTGGAGGATGGGGATGCAGATAGGGATGAGATGGCCTCACATATTAAGGTGCACATATGAGATTAAACATCTTGATATATATATATATATACACACACACACACACACACACAATGTGGTGGAAGATGGGGATGAGGATATGGATGGGATGGCCTCACATATTAAGGTGCACATATGAGATTAAACCTCTTGATGTATATGTACAATGTAACACTTGATGTACATGTATCATAATTTATAATAAAATATAAGAAACAAATAAGTAAAAGAGCATTCATAGCTTATATGCTCTCTTTTGATTTTGGAGGATGTACAATCTAAGGGTGGGATGGGGATAGGAATAGGGATAGGGATAGCCTCATAGATTTAAGGTGTACATATGAGATTAAACCTATTGATGTATATGTGTGATGTAACACTTAATGTAAATGTACTTTGGTGGTTCTATAGATGCCATTAAGTAATTCTAACAAATTCCAAGGTTGAAATTATTATTCCCTACATGCAATTATCTATTTCATAGAAATACCAAAGTTGAAATTATTATTTATCATCCATATTATCCAATCTCTAAAATACTAGAATGCTCAAGATGCTTAAAAGAAATCTCTCAATAAGTAACTCTGATGCTTCTAGAGATGCAATTATCTAATTGAAATAAATGCCAAGTTTGAAATCAGCACAACCAATTAGTGATCTTATTAATAATTGATTAGAGAGGGTGGGATAATGATATTGAATTAAATTCAAGAACTAATCTATAATTCAATTCTAATAGATTTTTTCCAGTGGCACATGTATTGTTTTGTGTTTAATAACACTGACCAAGGTTGCCTTCTTGCCACCAAATATATGATGCTAAACTTGCCTACAATCTGAAATTGAACCTTAAATTGAGTCAAGTAAATTTGAATTTTAAAATGAACATAACCATATTTTTATATCCAAAATACCATTCCAACTAAGATTGTGATTATATCCATGAGATAGAAAGAGGAGTGAATATTTTATTATAATTTGTATCCAATCTGCAGACTACTCGATTTTCCAATACTTCAATAACTGATACAAAGAAGGAGTCTCTACTTAACTACATAAACCTATACCGCAACTCTTGCAAAATAAATAAACATAAAAGCATATTGAGAAACCATATCCAATACATACAATGTGCATATACATATATCACCATGCACTAATTTGCATGAACTCTGACAACATAACCATGGCTCCAAATCTGAGTTAAATTGAGAAAGGTTTAATATGAAGACTGTTAGATAACCAAGGAAGACAAACTGCAAAAATGAAACAATTTACTATGATATGGTATTGCAAGGTGACAGATCTTCTAACTGCAATAAAAGGAGCAGGAATCACTAAAAATGATAGCAAATTTGTTAACTGTATCAAACATGGAAAACCAGGTTGTTAATTTAGGGTGAGTGGTGCCCTTCTGCCACATAGATTTCACATAAGTGAATTGAAATTTGCTACTAGCACTTGGTTTGTAATTAAATTTATTTCTTTGATACATAAATAAAATATATAAATACACTAGTCTTAAACATAGGAAATCCATTTAAATATTTACAAAAAATACTAGCTTAAATCTTTATTTCTATGTCCTAGATTAAAGTGCTCATCATACGAGGTGGGCTACTCACTTTCTGCACAGAAAACAATGGATTGCTAGTCTAATAGGAGTAAGAAAGAGGAATGAGGTGTTGCAAATTATACTAATATAATTCATGTGTTAAAAAAACTCTAAAAAATTGTTTGATAGCCTCACCTGTATTTGTTTCCCTGCCTGCAATCTCATGAGATCGATTATAATTCACAAGATCTGTAATTATGCTGCCAATTCCATAACCTATTGGTAGATATCCTCTTGATTTGGGTGCACTTGATTTTGATTTCAAATCTCTATTGCCAAGACTGCCACTTGTTTCACTGCCTTCTCTTGCATATCTCCAAATAGATGAGCTATATGGTGCAACCCAAGTGCTTTTCCTTGTGTCACAACATCCAACTGAACCATAACTACCCTCTGCAATTCCAAATCCATAGCTCCCACTGCAGTGACCAGAGCAGTTGCGAATTGCTTGTCTAGTAGCAGTGGGAGATGAACCCCAAGTTTGAGCTCCACCAAAGCAATACATGTTTGAACCCCCTTGAGCTCCATAACACGTGAAAGTCTTTGTGTTTCCACAACCAATACCTCCATTGCTCCACATGTTTCTACCAACAGTAGGGTTACTAAAATTCCCATTCCTAGCCTAGCCAAAGGGGTCTCCATACAGAGAAATATTTCCAAACCCATTGCAACCACAGCCTCCAACCATACCAGGCATGGTTCAAACAGTTTATAATTAACTGTTTGAATCTGGTCAAAAAAATGCTCTGCTTTTAGGGAACTAGATTCTAGATCTACATCCAAGTTCGTAGTTTTACTCTAGTGTGTTAATCTCTATAAAATACTTCTTATGTTTAAAACAGCAAGGTAAACAAGCATAATCATGAATACAATATATAAGCAATCAAAGAACACGAACTATACTAAGAAATATTCTATGAAAACCTCAATCCTTTGGAGAAGTCCAGAATTTCCCCAAACTATTAAGGTAACTTAATGTTTCGCAGATTCTGATTTTGATCTTGAGGTTCTGAAGCTTGGGGCTGAAACTCAACTCTGTCCTTATTGGGTACCTGCATTCTCTATAGCTTGGAGTTTCATATCGTGTGTTGAAAGCATTTCATAGGTTGGTGTTTAACTCGGAGGCATGGTATGGAGGTTTCAACATATGTTGAGATTAAAGAGCATCTGCATAGCAGGGGTTTTGTGACAGCAGGCATACTTTGTCCATTATTTTGATGGGCATATCAATGTTTTCTTTATCCCTTCTGAAGCAAAGTATGAGGTCGAAGACATTCCATTTGATTGTATCTCATACTATAATATTCTTTTAATTTTAAATAAAGGTGCTCCTTATGGATTCATTCCATTAAATGGGAGAATTATTTGTTCAAAAACATGGTATATGAGATCTACTGCCTTTAAAGAAGAATACGTGATTTATATTTGCATGTTAAAATATGTTTAAGATTCTCTTCTCTGTCGAATAACCGGTTTTAGGATTTCAGATCAGTTTTTCTAAAATTTTGTCATTAATGGTATGATAGAGAAATGTTTAGACTCTTTGAGTGAGATTTCAGATGATCTAGCATACGATGCAGAATATTGGTGTGACTTGGGAAGACCTGATCGGAGAGCTTAGCCCTAACGAGGAGATGCTTACATTGGTTGGAGATGATAAAGAATCAAGAATTTAAACTTTTTCTGTCATAACATTTAAATGAAGGATATCTTCAACTTAACAGAATCAGTGTATCTGAGATTTAAACTGCATAATGCATTTAATAAGAATGATTTATTTTTGCATGTCAAATACAATAGTAATCTATTTTCTGTCAAATGACTGGGTTTAGAATTTCAGATCAGTTTTCCTAAAATTTTATCATGAATGGGATTTCATATGGTCTAGCGTATGACACAGAATATCGGTGTGACTTGAAAAACTACAGGAAAATCGTACAAATTAGGAAGAAAAGATTTAACTGAATGATAAGTAAAAAATTGTTTCAGCAGATTGAAAACTTACAGATTCGGAACGGAGCTGTGCAATCGAAACGAGTTAATTCGGAACAGAGCTGTGCGGGAAGATGAATGTGACAGGTCGATGTTTTATTTTGTTTCAAAAAGAACAGGAACAAGCGTGCAATGAGCGACGGGAGCAATGGAAGAGCGATAAGGGGAGCCGGAGCGGGAGGGCGCTACGAATCGTAAAAATCGCTGGCAGTACGATGTTTCCTGACTGAAAATCCCGATTGATCAAAGTTTCCTGATTCGTAATGTTTCATTCTGACGGCAGAGAATGGGTGTCAGATGGCGGAGGATTGCGAGCCGGAGCCGGAGCAGGAAGGAACCGGAAGTTTTTCCGACCGGTGACGGAAACCGGGCAATTCCTCCGCCCAGTTAGACTACTCCGAGCAGTATTGTTCAAAATATAATATTATATAATTTAATTAAGTAGAGATCTTTCTAAATTTATAATATTATAAATCTTTAATTGAATTTATAATAATTATAAATAAATTTAGCAATTAAACTAGAATACACTCAGCAATATTGTTAAAATATAATATTATATAATTTAATTAGGTAGAGCTCTTTCTAAATTTATAATATTATAAATGCTTTATTCTATAATTAGAGTTACAAGTAAAAACATTATAACTTGTATAATCTGAAGAATGCAGATTGAACGAGTAAAATGATTATAATATTGGTACAAGATTGTAATTTAATGGACGATGCGACGAAATGAATTAAAAAATAAAATTTTAGTAATTAATTTTTATAGACGGCCTATAATATAGGACATAGTACATGTTATAGTGAGTTTGGGAGGTTTCTTTCCAAGTTTTTTAAGCATAGGAATAAAATCTTAAATCAAAATTTTTTTTTCAAGTCTGATAGACTAAAGGTTGGTCTGAGTGAATATTAACCACCACCATCATCATCATCAAAAGAAGAGTAAAATGAATTAGAAAATAAGAATTCAAAAAAAATACTTTTCCTGCGTAGTAACTATTTTTTAAAGACTTCTGTAAAATAAAAAAATGGTAGAAATTAAGTCGTTGACACATTATGGAATATTGCATAATCCGGGCGAGGTCCTCATTTATGGAGAATAGTGCAAGAATCGGAATATTCTGAGAATAGTGTCAAATTAAAGAGACCGGAGAAGTTGAATTACCAATCTTCTTGAATACATATGATTCTATCAATCTCTGCTTTTGCATGGTTTATACTTATTATCTAAATAAGTAAAAATAATAAAGAGTGCGGAACAAATCTGCGTGCAAAATAAGATTTTTCATTGATTAACACTTTTCATAATTCTTCATATGCAATGATAAATCTTACAAACACTCAATTCATAAAAGTAATCAAATCCAATAATTTTTCATATTCATATATAAATACATAATCAAATCCAATAATCCTTCATATTCATATAAATTTTACAGCATTTTAAGTAATCAAATTCAATATATCAGATTTGAGGCTAAGTCACATGGCATGGGTTGAGCATTCTGATCACTAATTTTCTAAAACAACATTATATTACGATAGCCAATCATTCGATTTTATGATGGAATTAACCAAAACAGAAGAAGTTTAACGGTGGGATTGAAGCAGACTAATACGCGGAAGACGACTAATACCCTGAAACCATCATAATGAAAGCCAGCTATGCTATTTGTTATTAAAGACACATATTACGTTGGTAATGAAGGTTCTGGCATAGGGTTCCATCTGATGCCACGGTTCCATCATTATTTTTTGAAGGATAAAGTTTTGTTTGATGATAGTTTGTTAAAACTGCCGGAAGACTTTTATCATCACAGTGATTGGGGATTCATTAAAATATTAAAATATAGATTAAGATTTTAAATGAAAAAAATTGCTTTCAAAGTAAAATTGAAGGAGTTGTTTAGTCCGGATGGTCAAAATTGGTGGGAATTTTGGCCAAAACAATTTAAAAATTTTTACAGTAACAATGTTTGAATCATGATTTTGACACCATCAAAAACTTCTACAACACACAAAATATTAAAGTTTGATTGTGATAACCTGGATTTACAAAAATCCCTGCTAGATTTACTTAAAATCTTACTGAAATTTCCATGATTTTCAAAGCAAAAAAGCAGTCTAATTAGACTACGGCATATAAGAATTTATAATAAGTTCTGAAATAAGCTTTTAACTGTTCCATATAATTTTAGTTAAAAACATAAATTATGACCAAATTTTATAATATTAAATTTATGTTTTTTACATTTTGTCCATCAAAATTGAAATAAATAAACAAAATTATTTTCTTACACTGCTAAGTTTTAAAAAATTACATAGGATCCTGTTTATCCTGCGAATTCAAATGTAGGATTTGCTGTCCATTATATTGCCTCTAATAATGAACTCAGAAATAACGAAGTAACGAAGAAACATTTGTGTTTGCCCACTATTTCCTTCCACGTGTCCAACCCAGGCCGTAAATTGAAGGAGCGTTCCGACTGAATATTTTGAAAGGACATTTAAAAATTTCTAAGAAAAACTATAAAATACTTAAAAAGTCGTAGTCTTCAAAGATAATGGCTACCACATAATTTAAAACCGTGGCTATCATTTTTCCTTTCATTGGATGGACAGTGCAGGCCCTCATTTATGTTTTTTTTGGGGACCAATTTAGTATTTTATTATTGATAATCGACATTGGACATAGAGAAAAGGTGTCGGGGCGGACAGTTAAAGAATAATTTCAGGTAATGGTGAAATAATTGGATTCATGAACTCCACTTCAATTACAAAAATATTCTGCATGACATCGTTACAAATTGCTTTCAAGTCATACGCTGAAAAATGTAAGGACTATGATAGTGCAAGGCCGCGCAATTCCATGTCCAAGTTAATTCTTCAAGGTTCATTCTCCATGTACGAGTGTTCAAGATCTATGAGAGGTGCCCATGTGAGCAAGAAACCACAATATGTAATTAAAATAAATAAATAAATAAATAAATAAATATATATATATATATATATATATATATATATATATATATATATATATATATATAGATAATGGTTGTTATAAATGTTACTCTTTATTTTAGTTGGGAAGAGTTCGACTCAATCAAAAAGATTTACTCCTTTCATGTATTTGGATTGCAATACATAGAAAGCTAAGCCAATTTCAATGTGATGAAGGGGGAGACGAATTACAAAAAGGAGGTGTATTGTCATGATTTAAGAAAAGAATATTGTCATAATTTAATGTTATTAAAATGATATAGGAGGATCCAAAAAAGATTAAAATTTGAATTCCTTAATCCTGAGCAAAATCAACACCAAGTCGTAGATCTCATCAAGACGATTCCAGCAATGTGACCCACACCTCAATCGGAGTCTGCTAGGAAAATTTATGGTCAGCTAATTTTTGGTACATTGAGGAGGCAACTGGAAATGCCATATGGCACCCAGGAAATGCCATATGGCACCCTTAGGAGGCACCACATGTCACCCACTCGATGCTCCTTGTGGCATAACTTGGGGTCCTCCTTAGCATATGATGTGGCGGGTAAAGGGAAAATGGGCTCACATATGGGCCAATGTAAAGGCATCATATGGCCCATAGAAATGCGGCCATGTGGCCCATAGAAATGGTGCCATGTGGCACCCAACGAGTAGCCACGTAAGACAAGCCAACCCACAACTTTGCGGAGGTCCAAAATATATGGTTAAGTTGGTGATGGAGCCAAACATCGTGACACTTCAGATAAGAAATCAACGCGTTTAATGTTGGCAGCAAATATGTAAATTTATGGTTCATGCTTCATGCAAGTTTTTTTTATTGTGGATCAATAGTGTGTTAGGGGAAGAGAAAAAGACCTTCTCGGCGTAAGGCCCACTTGCAAGACACAAGAGACACTTCATTGATCACTGTCACCACGTAGTGCACATCTCTAAAGGAGGAGGCCTGATGGAGGGTGCATGCCACGATTTGAAGGTACAGGGAAAGATTATTATTGACTATGGATGCACTGTTCACTAGGATGAAGAGTTAGGGCCACAAGGATGGTGCAAGGTGCCAAAGAAAGGCACACAACAAGGCATGACTACCCTTTAAGAGTGCGGACTAAGCTCAACTTGGAGACAAAGGCTAACGATGGCGCAAGGCACAAAGACACACCATGAGAAAAGGGTGTGATGAGTAGGATTGCATTATGAACTAAAGAAAAGTGTTTTTGGTGCATGGCACAGTTCCAACTAAAAAGGGGGGTCTCAAATAGGTATTAGGAGTGCGCAATGTGCTCTTCCGGGCCGAGATGGCAAGTTTTGCAAAGTTAGAATTTGTCAAAGTCTATAGGGGTGAAACCTTGAAAATAATACTGAGTTAGGAGAAAAATAAAGTGTGACACATCTCAACTCATCAATAAAAATTTGATATAGCCCAATAATAAGAAATATACATCAAAATGCAAGTTCACAAATTTTCTCCGAGTACAACATACAAAGTATGTGCAGTTGCAACACAAAAGTGTCGTTTTGTGGCTAGAAAGTGTATTATGACCCCATAGTGTGCTATACGTCTTATTAATGATCTGAAGACACTTAGGAAGGAACATGGATAGTTATAACATGTGTAGTATCATGAAGCAACACTTGATGACCAAAAAAAACCCTTCACATGATAAGAGGTAGGCTCCATCATTTAAATATAGAAAATTTTTGGGGGGTGGTGTATCAACAACAACACTTGGCGACACATTGGGTGAATTTGAGCTTCTTTATATAGGAATAAATTTCATCAAAGAGATATCCCTTTGGGATGTATTGATTCATCAAGGATATTTCCAAAAATTCCCCACTTAATTTGGTTATAAATGTAGTACCCACCATTCCCTTTCTTGGTTTAAGACACAACGAATTTCCCCATTTCACAAGTGTTATGATTTAGGAAAAGGGTAATATTTAACCACAAGTTAAAGATAATCAGAGTGTTAGTTTTCATCTTTTAGTTTTCTTCGCTATCAACAAGCTTGTTTAGTACATCAAAGAAGTCAATAGAAAAACATAATCATCGATTCACTAATAGGAGGCTTGTTTAGGACCCAACGATGTTACTTTCTTTGCCTGTCTCCACAAGAATCCTTTCTCTTGATAACCCTTTACTTATTTTATTTATATAACTTTTCCTAGGCACTTATTACTTCATAGGGTGGAAGAGGGATCCTGCGTTATTAAGATTTCCTTCAGAGAAGGTTACATATATACCCCTAATAATGGTTTGCTCGTTATTGATTTACCCCCTCCCCTTCTCTAGTTGACTGAATTAGCATGTACAACACCAAGTAAATTCAATACCAAGCTAAGGAATTATCATTCTAGAATAGATTTTGGTGTCATGGTTCTAATTAATTATATTATCTTTAATGTATCGTATTATCCATCCGGACATTACTTAACTTAAGGCATTTTTCCAAACAAGGAAGCAGAACTAACAGATAACCAAGCATTGTTGTTATCGCAATCCTTATTCATTTTGCCACATAATATTTGAGCCATACATGCACTATCACCCAAGGCCTTATTTATGTATACCGACAAAAAAAAAAAAAATGTATGAGACATGATGAAAAAGAACAACAAGAGACCCAAAAATAAAACTTTATAGAGAGAGGAATGTTGCCTAGGGTTGCTACTGGATGTAGTGTTTAAGGTCTCATCTATTGATGGGAAGAGGATGAGTACTCCCATTGAAATATTTCAACGTATAAGAATTGTGGCCAAGTTCATAAGTGATGGTATAAGGTTCAATTTTCAGAGATTGAAACTTACTGTGCTTTTCTTTCGCTTTAAGGGCTTTGTCCCACTTCAATACTAGGTCACGGATACCAATTGTTTTGTTCCCTAGAGTTGTTTTATCAAACCAATGATTTATTTAATTCTAATGTATGGAAAAATTCTCTTTCACTTTCAGCCTTTCTTCATCAAGATTAAGAAGATCATATATCTAACTTTGAGCAAGGAGACATGGTTTGTGTTGAGATTCCTAAGAAAGCTGCAAGGCAAGAAGGTAAATGTTCGACATAAACATAGCTTCTTTTTCGTACAAAAGGATGTATGGATAGGATTTCAGAGAGTTCTTGGAGGGAAACAATAAAACACTAATGCATTCAACAAAGCAATTTTCCAGTTCTTTTGTTCATAGAAAATGATTTTCTTGAAAATATAGATCATATTTCTATTTGTGGACTCAACCAAACCGTTTCCTCGTGGGTAGTAATTTGATGCATTCTTTTAAATAATAAAAATTTCTAGTGAAAACTCATAAATATTTAACGAATAAAAATAAGTTTCATTATCAAACATAAGCGATGTAGTAATGCCAAACCTAGTTATGATGTTCTCTTTCAGAAATTAGAGGACTTCATGATCATTTACTTCTCTTAATGAAACTGCTTCTGTCCACCCTGTGAGATAGTGATTTGTATTTAAAATGTATTTTTGTTGCTTCGATGAATGAGGAAATATTTCGTTGATAACATCTAATCCCCATTGTTATAAAGGTTCCCGAACTGCTACATGTAGAAGTGTGGCAACTTTCTTCTGATCACGACCAACACACCTTTGACAAAGACGGAAATTTAGGGCACAAGAATGAGCACCCTTAAATAATGTGGACCAATAGTAAGAAGCCCTCAGTACCTTATGTGAAGTGGAATCCACTGTGAATTTTCCACTTGATTGTACAACATAAAGATATTTGAACACACAATATGAATTTGGAGTCTCTAGGGATATAAGAAAGACACCATTATGGTGCCTTTGAAAAACAATACCATGCACAAGTTGATAAGACAAAGATTTAAGATGGATTTTCCTCTTCTGTTTGTTCCATAAATTCGAAGGTAATTGATATGGTATAAATATTTTCGTATTTCTAAATAGGACGATGTGGTTGTACTTTTGGGAGGAAAATTATGAATATTATACATCTCAATTTCCTATTCTCATCCATAATGGTGTTCTTTTGATGAATCCATTGCTTCGACTTCAACCCAACAGAGACCATGGCCTTTGACATTGTGAATTCGTTCAAACTCAAGATCATATTATTGTAAGCATGCCATCTAGTTATCTCTCCTCTCTCCTAGTTCTTGTTGTACAAAGGGCATTCTAAGTCATTCAACAACTAGTCCTGAAGATGGATCCCCGTTGGGATTCGAAATGTCGACATGATTCTTATTACATTGTGGATAATCCGAGAATTGTTTTTACAAATAATAACCATAGAAGCCTAAAAACTAACAAAATTCTAAATAATGGATGAGGTACATAAATAATCATATGAAATTTCAAGAGGTAAGACCTATAGTGTTTAACTGCCTTCTAGACTACATATGGCAACATAATTCAGTTCAGATCCCTATAAGGAAACAATCATGAAAGATATAGGTCATTCATTTCCTAGATTATATGGTTATGTTAATATAGCTATGATAGATGCGTCAGACGAAAAATTATACAACTAGAAACATTTTTTGAAAAATTGACTAAATAAGGTTGGAGCATCAACGATGGCTTGATTGATCTGATAAATGAAATTTTTTTCCCTCTTATCCCATTTATATATACAATATTTCTTTATCATCTCTTCTAATGGCTTAGAAATTTGTGCGTAGTTAGAGATGAACTTGCGTATGAAATTGATCTTCCCAAAGAAATATTGCATTTCCTTATTCTTTACAAAAATACGGATTGGAGAAATAACTTTGACCCTTTCTGGATGAACTTTTGTTCCACTCTTTCAAATGGTATGTCCTAGGATATTACATTCGGGCACACCAACGATGCCCTGTTTTAGATTCAATGAAATACCATATTTGTGAAATCGCTCAAAATTTATCCTTAAGATGATGAATATGATCTATTCTCTTCTTTGAAAACATATTTATGTCATTCAAGTAGATGAGTACACTCTGTCCAACCAATCCAAGGAATGTGATGTCCACGTCGCATTGGAAATCATCACCATCATTAATAAGCCCAAATGGTACGTGGATAAAAGGAAAATTTCCCCACTTAATCATGTAAGTTGTCTTTAATTGATCTCGTTTCACTACTAGAACTTGATTATATCCATAGAATACATCTAGGAGACAGACTATTTCCAACCCAAATACCATGTGGAGTATGTACTCCATTGATGGCATGGGTTAATTGTCCATTTTTGAAGCTTATTTTAGGTTGCAAAAGTTTACACATAGGCATATATCGCTAGAATTCTTTCTCACTATAACCGGGTTGGAAACATGTGTAGAATGTCAAAATTTAAAAATGATATGAGCATCTAGGAATTTACGTAGATCCAATTGGATGAAGGGTTGATGTTCCAGATGAAATTTCATTATTTTTTGTTGAAAATGAAGTATCCTTTCTTTGATAGGAATAACATGCTCAATGATGTGTGTATCATAAGTCTTTATATCATGATACATATATGCAAAAAATCTCAGTACTATTTGAAAAAGAATAAAATCTTGTTGTTCCTGAGGAGAACGACATGTACCAAGATTGACATACTTTGTATTTTTTTTCATTCCTAGACTGAATTTTTCATGTAACAACTTTGATTTTTGAGTATTTTTATTCACTAGTCCTCCTAAATGGTTTTGCATGTCATAAAGTTTCTCAAGGGATACCACACCGTTGCGAATAATATTTCCCTTATGTGTTTGAGCCACTTCCTGCAAATCCTTATCCCTCTTATCTTCTTCAATACATGCATATTTTAACACATCAACATTAGCAATGAAGTGCAGTGTTTTTTGGTCATCATTATGTTGAAAATTTGTTCACTAGTAAGACGAAGGGGAGGGGGGGTGAATCACTAGTGACTCTGTTTCTTAACTTTTAAAAACCTTTTCAATTACTGGAACACAATATTCATTAACCCATTTGTAGATGAGATCAGATAAAAAAACATATGAGAACCATAATAAATAACCAAATAAAAATTCATAAGAAGACACAATATCTTTCTGGTGGAAAACCATTCTTGGGGAAAAAGCCACCCTGCTCGTTGCCTTGCTGAAATAATTATATTAATCATTGAGAAATTCAATTACATGAATAAATAGTTGGCTACTATTAGAAAGAACTATGATCCCCATCTACTACTATACAGATACCCATCTGATCAACAAGCCCTTCCCAACACCCATTGGATTTATGAAGAAATTTGTGATCCTCATCTACGACTCTATAGACACCCATATAATACACAAGACTTTACCAACACCCATTGGACTTATGAAGAATATTTTTCTCCATAATTTCTTCACCGGAGCACCCACTCCACTCTTCTGTCTGACACTTGTTCAAAATATTTTAGACTGGAGTCAATCTGAATAGCTCAACTAGAACAACACAACTACTTATATCAAGATAGGCTCAATATAATATAGAAAACTCACTGAAAACCAATATGCACAACTCACTCATTTTTTGCAACAATCCAATAAAAAATACATCCAAAATACATAAAAAATATTCTCCTAAAAATATTATAAGAAATAATGAAGGAAATGATCTACAATCCTTCCTACTATTTTACCATACTACTGCATATGATCTTGGTTGAAACATAGTTTTGATGCTATATTCTATTACGATAATCCGCTGAAGATATTTTGCATAAATCCCTACACAATTTGTAACCACCACTCTTCTCTCACTCACACTCTTCAAGCTAAAAAAAAAATAACATTTTATTCTCAAGTGAACCAACCAAATAGACTCATGATATCCATCTATTTTTTGTTTTCTAAAATGGTTAAAACAATTAATTCTATTTATGTAGTGGAGCCTTGTTCATATGGTAGAAGAGGTTCAACTCATTTATTATTGAATCAATCAAGGAAAAAACTTAACTTAGTAATGAGTATTCTCAATTAATCATCTTCTAGAATCCCAAGAACCATTTTATGACCTTTATATGATGAGTCTCAAACAAGACAAGCCAAGAAAACACATAAACACCTGATGAGTAGGAGGAATGAAGATAAATTCCTGTGAAAAAAATCACTCGCTCCCACAACACATGCTCCATATGATTGGAAATCCTCAGTTGCTCCCATAGGTTTTCCTTCCAGTGGATGATTATTTTCAGTCCCTCCCATGACTAATAATCCATGCAACTAGGGAAGAGGATGGTCAAAATCATCTTTCCTGTTCTCTAAATTTTCTCAAACTTGTTCCAATAGTTGATCATCATCATTAAGCTCTCTGGAATCCACTGTAGCTTCTGGATGACTCCCACAATATATTTTACCAAATCCAACATTCAAGCCATCAAACATCATCACAGTTACTCCAAAATCTACAACCATCAATGATAGACCCTCCAATTGATGATACAAATTGAAAACCATCCATACATACACCAAGTACCATAGGCATGACATGGAAGCCTCCAGTACTGTCAACTAGGTTTAGTATCTCAATAACCTACTAGGACATCCACACACTAACGAACAACCTACACCAACATATGCAATAACGAAGCTAAGATATGAAACCAATATACAAACCATTATATGATATCATCGACTCAAGCCATCAAGTTGACCTCATTTCAAACCATCAAAAAAACATCACAACATCAATGCCACATCAAAACATCAATGCAACCTCCAACACTAATGCTACTAGATTGACATCAATGCCAACCAAAAAAATAAGCCATAATGCCAACAATCTCCCCCTTTGGCATTGATCGAAACCGTAGCTAAACCAACTAATTTCCCTATAAAAAACTTCTCATTCACTCCCCCTTTCACGTCAATGGAAAAGGGTTGAGATCATCCAATAAATCATAATTGAATAAACACTACTCCCCCTAGACACTAGGTGTATCTCAACAAGAAGAAAAAACTATATCCATCAGCATAGTGTTGACAACAACATACCATAACAAAAAAAAAATACCAACACGCCATAAAAACACCAAGGTCAAACCATAATGCATCAACACACAACAATACTACTCATGGTAGCATGACATCAAACAATATAAGTAATGACTCTCTCTTTTTCTCTCTCTCTCTCTTGAGGAAACAACAACAAAATCTCCATGAGCACCACTATCAACCAACAACAACATAAAACTCTCCAGAAAAACCACTCTCAATGATCAATAGTAGCACTCGACTCATCAAAAATATCAGCAACGAAAATAAGTTATCATGAGTGGTAGCAATCTCTCCATCATTAGCATAACATAACCATTGACAACACCAATACAACATGAGCAGCAACACATCTTAAGGTGTGGAATCAGAAACATCATGTAACTCAGGAGGACGAACTACATAAACCTAACTCTGATACAAACCAATGGAAACATAGTGTAGCAGTAGAAACAACACAAATTATCTGATAATGCAACATAATACTGGGTATGCTCCCCCTGAACATCATTATGTTGTAACAAATTTCTTCTAGTTGAAGGCTACACCTGAAGAACCAAGAGATTGACTATACAATATGACTGATATACATTGTATGACTAGAACAATACTAATCTGATGATATGAATGGTTTCTCTTATCAATGAATACTAGACATCAAGAATCTTTCTCCAAAATGACCATGAAAGATGGTATACAATAAAATGTAGTACATGGTTGTATACAAGGCTACAAAATGGTTATACTATAAAATATCACATAAATGGTTGTATAAAACCATAACGAAACAAACTTGTCATGACTCATAACCTTTCTTTCACCAACTCATGACAACATAAACTCAATAACATGAACTCTTGATTACATGGCTTCATAAACAAGATACATGACTGAAGCTGATCAATTACAATATGAAGCATGTGATTGTTCACTGAACAAAACTTATGCCTCTCCCCAATAAATACTCAAATAATATCGTTGACCAGCACTACAATCATTTTCATCAATCAACAAGATGAAGAATGATCAACTATATATATATAGAGAAATAGATCACATCATGCATACAACCATCCAAGTGCATAGGATAAAGCCATCATCTAGCAGCAAATGAACTATAGCACAAGTAACCAATCATCATGAGATATGAAATAGTGATAAATAATAACATATAACCATGACACCAATTGAGCAGCATAAAACTGAAATATGTAGGAGAAACATAAATATAGCTCATGAAATTGCAGCAACAACATATTATTATCATCTCACACCATCCACAATGCACCAACCAACACATCTATATTATAGCAACAATAAAATGTCAAAAATATGATCACCATTTATAACAGGAGGAAATCACCCACACAAATTAATAGGACTCAAATAAACACATATCATCATAAGTCTCTAACTATTATGGCACCAAAAGGTTGATCCATGAAACAATAAATATGATCAACAAAACCTCGAACTAGTACTAGCATATCATGTCACTAGTAATCTTCAAGCCATATATGAATAATTCCAACAATTAAGAAGAAATAGAAAATCCATAGGCATCCATATGGAGCATAAACACCACCAACATGGTTGAATCAAAATTATCCCATCTGCAAATGTATTGTGGCTTATAATCATTTGCACTAATGCATAGTTCTGAAAATAATGAAATGCATGCAACTCATATAAAGCATATAAACTCAAGGAACTTCCTCTCAACCTCCAATAGCTTTTGAAATGGCCAATTACAGATAAATATATCATCATGAGAAACATAGAAACCTCCTCCAGAGAATATCATGTACCAAGATGACATTTATAAATACTCTCCTGCAACAAACAACTCAGTGTGCTGCAAAATCATGCAACTTAATTCTCATTAAAATTTCAATGTGGAATCAATTTTTATGACACGAATACAACCCATAATGCAACAATATGCTCGCCCTGAGACCATTCAAGGCTCAATTTTTAGTGGGAGTTCTTTGTTGCTCCTTTCTTCTCCAAATTTTGTGAGGTTGATCCTTGGCATGCATATTTTTATTTCGCTTCTTGACTCATTGGTTTTGCATGAATTTATTCCTTTGATTTGGTTGCCTAAAACACATGGAAGATTTTAAATCTTTGGAATTATGTCCCACATTATCACAAACACAACATCTAATATTCCCAAGAAATGCCAGAAAATGTTCAGACCTTTTACTCCTTGCACCATAGGTCCTAGAATCAACACCTTTATGAACAAACTCATTACATAAAAAACTATACCCATAAAGGAAATTATTATTCCTGAAAACTAATGGGACTGATATTTGAGGAACCTCCTTCTTTAGCTGCTTATTTTTCTTGAAATGAGTAATATTTTTATTCATGCAATTTGCTAAAAAATGACCAAATTTTTTACAGCTAAAACGCTTAACATTGATCAAATATTTTCTTAGCACATTTTTGGGTTGTTGACTTGAAACTTGATTTTTCTAGTGTTTTACTTCATTACTGCTCAAACTTTCTGATTTGGGATCTTCAATTGCTACCTCATTTGTTCTATTGATTCTCTTTTCTAATTCAGATTCAAGTTTCTCACAGTGGCCGATTTGATGCTTGAGATCGCTACCAATATCCTCTTCAATTTTGTTTAATTCGTCCAATTCATTTTCCAAATCATAAATCTCTTCTTTGAATGTATCCTCTCTCTCTTCAAGAATCTCAAGAATTTTCTTCAAATATTTGTTCTCCAACTTAATATTTTCAATCAACCTTGCATGAGCTTTGTTTTTGGCTTCAAGGTTCACTATTATTCTAATATCTTCACCTTCAGATTCTTGTAATGTAAATACACCTTCCTTACTTATTGAGGAATAAACTTCAAAACTTCTATCATAAACTTTTCCAATAACCCAAAAACAATCATTACTACATTGACAAGGAAAGTTTCCATAAATGAAAATACTATTGGTCATACCTTTTACAAGTAGAATAGGATCTTCAGGCTTTTCATCATTATTGGATTTATTCGAGCTCTTCATTCTACAATTTTTCTTCTTCTTATTCTTCGGCATAATCCCATGAGCTTCTCTCAAGTGATAAACCTTCACCAAGAGAACACCACTTTGATACGCATCGCTGGAAATGTGTTCACTACTTTGGGGGGGCAGGGTGAAACAATACTTACTATGTTTCTTAACTTTTAAAAACCTTTTTCAATTACCACAAAAAAGTCTTCATTAACCAATTTGTAGATTAAATAATATAACAAAACATATGAGAACCATGAGAAATAACCAAAGAAACATGCACAAGATGACATAACATTTTTCTGGTGGAAAACCTTTCTCCGTGAAAAGACCGCCCTCCGATTGTTGCGCTACTGAAATAATATTATTAATAGTCAACCAATTCAATTACATAGAAAATATAATCTTCTTCTTTCAGAGATAACTATGATCCTCATCTATGACTCTATAGACACCAATATAATCAACACGAATTTTTGAACCCCCATTGGAATTATGAAGAAATCTGTGATCATCATCTATGCCTCTACAGACACCCAACTAATCAACAAGCCTTGCCCAACACCCACTACACTTTTAAAGAAATTTGTTCTCTATATCGTATTTTCCATATCTCCCACTCGACTCTTTTATCTGACCCTCTTTTCACAATATTTCATACTAGAATAAATTTGAATCATTCAATGAGAAAAACACATCAACTTATAGAAATATAGGCCCAGTACAATATAACAAACTCACTGAAAATGAATTTGCACAACTCACTCATTCTTTGCAACAATCTACTCAACAACACATGCAACATACATAAAACATAATCTGTTGAAAACATAATAAGAAAGTATGAAGGAAATGATCTACAGTCCTTACTATTATTTTAGCATACTACTACATATGATCTTGGCTGAAACACGGTTTTGGTGCCATCTTCTATTACTATAATCTATTGAAGGTATTCTACATAAATCCCTGCATAATTTGTGGCCACCACTCTTCTCTCACTCACGCTCTCCAATATCATAAAACCATCACATTTTATTCTCAATTGAACCAACAAAATAGACTTATGGTCTCCATCTATTTGTAATTTTCTGAAATGGTTAAAACAATTAATTCCAATTTTGTAGTGGATTTATGTTCATATGCTAGAAGAGGTTTAGTTCATTGCTTCCTGACTTAATAAAGGAACTAAATTTACTTACTAATGAATATTATCAATAAATAATCTTCTATAAGTCCAAGAACCTTTTTTTGAACTTTATTTGATGAGTCTCAAACAAGACAATATGAAAAAACAAATAAACACCTAACAAGCTCATGGAATGTAGAGAAATTTCTGTGAAAATCATCAATTTATACCACATCATAGTCTCCATGTGACTTGAACTCCTTAGTCGCTCCCATAGGCTTGAATTCTAGTGGCTGGAGATTTTCAGCTACTCTCATGACTCAAAAACCATGGGATTGGGGCAACGGACGCCCAAAATCATCTTTCCTCTGCTCATAACCTACTATAACTTAATCCACTAGTTAATCATCATCAGTAAGCCCTCAGGAAGGCACTATAGCTTTTTCAGCAGCCCAACAGTTAACTGTGGTAACTCCATCATTATGACAAGTCAAACTAGGCTTACTTGAATGCCATGCATAAGCTACTACAACACTCAAACCATCAAACTTCACTCCAACTACTCCAACATTTACATCCATCAATGATAGACCTTGCAACTAATAATACAAGATGAAAAACATCCATACATACACCAATTACCATAAGTATGACTTGAGAGTCCCTTGTACTGTCAGCTAGGTTTAACATCTCCACCACCTGTAAAGGTATCAACACATCAACCAACAACTTGAACAACCATCTGCAACCATCAAGCTAATGCCTGCAACCAATATAAAAACCATAATATGATATTTTTAGCACATGCCATCAGGTTGACATCAATTCCAACCATAAATACTATATCAAAACATAAATTCCACGTCACAACATCAATGCAGCCTCAAACACCAATGCTACTAGGTTGACATCAATACAAACCAAACAATTAAGGCCTAATGCGAAGACATTAAACACTCAAAAAAATTAGTTATATTTTCAGGAATATATGGATAATAAATAATTTCAATAGAAAAACCATCGTTTAATGGTGAGATCAAAGAGCCTGAATTGGCTAATATATCTATGACATCATTCAAATCCTAGGAATAGAAATAATATCAAATTCTTTAAAAAAATGAAATTTGTCACCATATCTCTTGTTGGTAGTTTTTCAATCTAGGTGAAACACTAATGGATGGTATTATGTACATGACGGGTAATGATCTATGAATCATTGATTACCTTAAGTACCTCTACCTTGAGGTCTATGGATTTCATTAACCCCAAGATGAGTGCTTCATATTCAACAGTGTTATTTGTGCATGCAAACTCCAAGCGGCGTGATAAGATATACCTTTTGTTCCAAGGATCGACGAGAACAAAACCAATTGTAGAACCATATTAAGTCTTAGAACCATCGAAATATAAGGTCCAAATATCAATATTTTTTGAGCTATTTCCTACACTAGTAGTATCTGCATCTATATTACACAACTTATTAGCACCAGTTATAGTGCAATGAAGGAGCTCCAACTATGTATTTGATGGTACAAGTGATGGTTGCACTTGATGACACCCATGATGAACCTCGAAGAAAAAATTTCTGGAAACTATGTCTGCAAATCCAGCTCACTCATTATGTCCCTCAAGCTCTGTCACGGTGTACTTCATGTAAGGGTCACTTTATACTCGAATCTGATTTTTTCTTCCCTTGTAAGGAAGTCATAAATGTGTCTAGTCAGTTCAAAAATATCCTTGTAGTTTATTGGAAAAATATCTACTAAGAAGCAAACTATGAGCTTCCAATATCTCCACAATTTTAGAATTAATGCACTTCTAAACAAATTTCTCAGACCAATGATTCGTATAGCTATATGATTCGGGCATTGATATTTTCCCACCTAACATTGTTTTTCTTATCAATAGTAAAATGTATAACATTTGGAGATGCAGCAGAATTAACGAGACAATGATGGACATTATAATGAAATATTTTAAATTTTAAAAGGAATGGGTAGTAGAGAGTATTATAATTATAATTTATACCATTGACTATGGACTTGAAAATATCATGACAACTACTGGTCAAAATTTGATAAGCAGAAACTTTGTTAACTGATGAAGGTTGTGATGCAAGGCTTGGATGATAAGTTCACACTTCCCTGCTATATTTACGAGCTCAAAGATTAAAAATTTGGCATGATACCTATTCATATATTCAACAACATGATAAACACATACCTTCACTCCTAACAAGGTGTGCTAAAGTATTTCGTGATGTATCTTTGTTAGAAGAAACATAAGTGGAAAATTTATTCTTGTTGTTTGTGGAAGTGATCCTAGTAGGAGGATCACTTCCAAAATTATTTTGAAAACTCTGAGTAGGATTATGAGGTGTTAAATTCCTCCTCAATAAATGTGTTTTAAATTGTTTCTGAAAAATAGGTTCTTTTCTCCTTAGATTATATCGATCTGTCATTTTCTAAGGAGGAGTCTCACTCACTGGTGGTTGATCATAAATTTTTTTTATCAACATTATAGAATTTTATTTGATAATGTTATATTCACTTGATTATTATGTTTTCTTAGATTATTCATCTCTAAAAATATATCTACGAAATTAGTGATCATAACGTTCATGTTGTGATTCCATTGTGGACATGTATTCTCTGAATTCTTCTCTTGATGGAAAGTGTAGAAGTTACCCATTCCCCAATTTTCAACATTGAATGCAACATTAAAGCTATGAGAAAAATGATCCAATTGATTATTATTATTCTTGAAGAAAGGTTTCTTGAAAGACTTGTTATTGGTGGTTGCCTCACATGACCTTCTCTTAAGTTCAGATACTTCATTAGTAGGAAGCTTAAAATATTTGGCCAGGCTTTCCATATTGTAAGGTTCTTGATATTCTTATTTATTATAAGAATCTTGAGTTTTATTCCTAGTATATTTGGAGTCTTTATAATATTCATAATATTAAATGGCCCCAGTAGAATACAAGCCTTTCTCTACAAAAATTGCTTTTGCAATGATTACAACCAATGTATCCTTTCCAACTATTTTAACAAACATAAAATTATTTGTAGGAAAGGAAAACGTATATTAATTGAATCATACAGTTGAAAATATGTGTGGAACTTATATAATAAGTAGGTAAATATTTTATTAAAATCCTTCACTTTTTCTTTTCCTCCATATTAATATTCCTGAGATTTTTGAGCAACATGGATAGAGTTTTATCATGAACAGATTTACCCAGGAAGAAATTCTTGAATTCTCTCCAAATATGGATTGAATTAGGCAGAAGACTATGATACCATATACTTTTCCTACCTTATAGAGTGTACAAGAAAATTCTATGGGAAACGTCATCAAACATAACTCAAGAACTCACAAGTTCATGTAGAAGTCATCAATATGGTCCTTCACCTTTGTGTTCCTATGATGATCAAACTTTGAAAGAAACATTTCTAGATGTTTAGGCACATGACATAAATTTCCCGAAAGGGAAAGTGACCATTGGGCCATCCAATCCAACTATTCATAAACCATGTCTTCTTCCTCCTCATCTTCTTCCTCAAAATCTAAAGAGTCTTCTCCCGCACCACTCAAATCCTCATTATTATTGGCCACTTCTTCTTGTCTCGGTAGTTCTTTGTGATAAAATTGAAAGTATTCCCTATCATAGTCCAAATCTTCCTCACTAGGTGGAAGGTTCCCTTGTTGATTTATTCTTTCAAAAGAATCACCTAATGCTTCAAGGGTTTCAATAACCAAATAATACACCTAAGAAACCAATACACCATTGCAAGTTGTTTCTTTCTTTATCGGCTTATAAGGTAAAATGGTAGCAATAGTAAGTAAACCAAGAGCTCATGTGAACTAACAAGTAATAGAATGGATTGTCCAGAGTTGATCATAAGTGACTTCAAAATCATTTTCCATACTTTTATCAGAGTATTTTCCTATATCAGTAATATGATTTGGAGTTAATATCAAACCTTTACTCGCTTGCATAGATTCTTGGTTTTTGGATGTAGTGAATTTTAATATCAAACCTTTACTCGCTTGCATAGATCCCATTAACATACAGGGCGTCTCCCCTATATGAAGTCGCAATTAGACCTCACATCTTTTGGTGTAGGAGCCCCATTCATAAATGTGGCACGACTTTCATCTACTAAAATATTTTCGTTGGCTAAAGTAGTTAGCATAAGGGAGAAATGCACATGCACTTTTGAATGAGCAAGTAATTATGCATTACGAAGTGTTCAATTGTAGAATGTATCAAGGTTGTTTCACTGGAAGGAAACGAAAGTCTCACTTCAGGAGATTACATGTCCATCATATGTTTGATGAAATGATTTTCATGGATAGGCCTTGCTAGGTAAATCATTTTATGATGTTTTGTATGATTGGCATTGTCTTCAATTATTTTATCATTCTGGAAATTTTTAGGAAGTTTTGGGTAGTGGTATGGGGGATGTCCTAGAATTATGGCTCATAATCCAAGACCTTCATAAGTGAACTAAGAATTTTAGGTCACAAGGACACTTAGGCATGCTTTTTCATGTGGTTGGAGGGTAATAATCCCACTCTTTCCAGCTTGTGAATGTAGTTGGGGTGTTAAGTCTCTAAAACAAAAATCTATGTCAGGGTTGGGTCACCTGGGGTGGTTATTTGGCTCCTGAGTGCCCTCTTAGCCTTGTTGGATTTTATTTTATGGTCAATATGTTCTATTTTTTGGCCCCACTTCCATAAGTTAACCTTGGAGGTGGGGTAATTTCATAATAATTCTTCATCTCATGTTTACATTGGAAGACCTATGAAATTGGGTAAATGTGGGAGGGGTTGGTTTCAACATGGTATTAGAGCTCTGAGGTTAAATACTTGAACTCGATGGGTGGAATGTGTTTTTCATGCATGCATGTCAATATGTAGTTTTTATGCATGCATTGGCATGTTTGTATCTTTTGTGCATCAGGTTATTGTATGCGGTTAGTGTTATCATGAATGATGTTGATATACTGATATGATTATGTATATTGATGTATCATGCTAGTCTAGGCTTATTTGTGCAGATAAGATAGCCTCCCTGAAATTCACTAAGAAATGTTGATTATTTATTTCTTTATTTCATCTGAAATGGTATGTTTGCAACAAGAAGAGGATCAAATATGGCTAGCATAATGATGGATTATAGTTAACGAGAGTCTCCTTATAGATCAGATGGGAAAAATAGAGATGAGTACTCTCCTAACATAATACATTCCTTGAGAATTATAAAGGCATAAATTAGAACTTGCAAGGTGGATAATGACATAATCAATCCGTCATAGGAAAGAGTTGCTAGGGCATGGGGAAAATAAGCGGAATTCAATGCAGTTATCCTTCATAGAGATTAAGAGATACAGAGACAGAGACAACCATGGATCATCTATGGATAGTAGGACATGACTAATGGACCATATGGTAACAGGAATCATGGTGATAACATATTGGACAAGGATCATTAATTCATAGATGATAGGTTGTTTGATACACCTGACATGAGAGCTAGTACCTATGGGATTTATTCTAATTTTGGTTCAGATAGGTATCATGGTCATCATTGCTATCATCCTTAGAGGAGGAGTGATAAGGAATATTTGTTGGATGATTTCAATAAATCTAAGAGACCTACATTCGATGGAGAGTTCAAAAAATTAGAATATGTAAATGCATGGTTGCTTAGGATGAAGAATTTATTTGAGCTACATGGTTATATAGAGAACATGAAGGTCGACATAGCTATTTTAAGTATCAAAGGGAAAGAATCTGGTTGGAATTTTTGATGCGTTTCAAAGACATCATGACAGAGGAGTTGAGTTGGAATGAATTCTAGAGACTCTCAAGAAAAAATTACCTGTCAGAAGTAAGGTACCATTATGGAAAATCCAAGGAGTTATATGAACTGAAGACATGATCTACGATAGATGAGGAGTACATGACTAAGTTCCTAAAGTTGTTGAGGTATGTTTCTTATCTTAAGAATGAGAAGGAAAAAGTTCAAATATTTATTAGTGGGCTTCCATTACAATTTAAGGATCAGGTAAGGTATGATGAGCCTCGGTCTTTAGAAGAAGTCACTGTAAAGTTGAAGCATTTTTACAAGAAATCGAAGCGTAATACCGAGTCTAAGAAAGGTTAGAAAGGGAATTACAATACTAAAGGTAAATGGCCACTGAAGCAGCGAAGACCTGAGGATTCAAGTAAGGAAAATGTTTCTCCTTACAATAAATTTAATGCATTTAATTAGGGGTATGCGTCTCAACCCAGAGAGCAACAAAAAAAAGGTAGTGGGCGTTTTCAATGTTCGATATGTGGTAAGGATAATGATAATTTAATATTATTAGGGGATAGGTAATAATTAACTATATTTAATCATAATTATTAAATAAAAATGACCTTATATAAGATAGACAATATATTATAATAATATGAAAGAAAATGCTAACATAGAAGAATGTAATGTAAGGAAATAGATACCATCACACAATACATTGTTGACAATATAAATTTATATGGAAAATGACACACATTCCATTGATATTTAGAATGGAAAAATACATCATTGCTACAATATTATACACTTAGACAATCTATGGACATAAGTCTCTATAAATTTGTAACAAAAAAAAAATACTTAATCACTCATAAACCAACTACTAATCAACCTTTTACATGATACATACCATCCCTTGGGTACCATGATCCCTTTCAATGATTCATATTATCATGAAATAGAGTGTGTTATCAATATCTTCTTCTTGATCTCTCACATATCCACGTGAATGATGCCAATCATTGTAAACAAAGGGATTGAATCCATTGAATTCCTCTACAATTTATTTTTACTCTAGCTATCCTCACTACAAAGAAAAGACCCTCTAGTGAAGGTTATAAAGGAGTTTTCTAGTTTTATAAAATTGGCCAAAATTGTCAAAAAAACATTTTCTGCAACATCCTTTTTTGGTAATGGAGGTTTTGGCAGAGCTTTTAACAGACTTTCAACACAAATAGAAAAACTAGGCGACTGGAGGTTGTTATGGATGTTTTTTTCATTGGTGCGCTGCTAAGGTGTCAACACACTGGTGCGTGTCATCTAGGTAGTCGTCCGAGGGTAGTCGAAGGTGTATGCACTGGGTTGTAAATGTCTAAAACTACACCAAGCACACTGTAGGTGATAGAACACACAGGGCCGTTCTAATTGGTATTGGGATTTGTGTGGTACCCATAGGCCGTATCAACGCACTGGTACATAGTCTTATAGAAATGCATCGGTGCGTAGTATCATACAAACACACCGATTGTTATAATTTGTATTCTTATTTTTGCGGCGCCCATATGCCATACAAACACACTGGTGCGTATTCTCACATAAACGCACTAGTGTGCAGTATCGCACAAACGCACAGAGAGTTTTAATTGGTATTGGTATTTGTGCAATGACCATAGGTTGTAGAAATGCACCGGTGCGCTGTATCAAAAAATGCACTAGTGCATTGTATCATACAAATGCACCGGTGTACAGTAACTAACAGGCATCGATGTTCATTTTTTATTTTTTAGAAACATCAGCCTGTGACAGTGCAATTATTGTGATTTTTTAAAATTCATTATTCATCGAAAGTCGACACAACTTATAACAATATTCATATTAATTAAATTTTTATTAATGCATTTGAATGTGATGTTTGGATGTTCATTTCTTATGAATTTGAATTTTTATGGGGCTTCCAAGGGCAATCCTAGCAAGGCTAGGTTTGGTGGCATCTTCAGGGATCACACAGGCACACCTCTCCTGATCTTTTTGGGCAACATCGGTTGGGACACGAAAAACTTAGCTGAGTTAGAAGGCTTATGGTAGGCTCTCTCTTTAGCTCATCAGTATGGATTTCATCCTTTGGAGATTGAAGGGGACTCGAAAATCCTTATAAATATGGAAAATCAGATACTACAGGGAACCCATGCACACAAAGTGGCCAGGAGCTGGAGGCTGGCTGCTAGATTGGAGATGATAGAACACTGGCTCTGGTCGAACAGAGCGGTCATCTTCACACATGTCGAAAGAGATGGTATGAAGGTCATTGAATTCTTGGCTAACTGAGAAGTTGAAAATGAGCACACCCTTCTTACTGGATCAATAGATATCTTAAATGATAGAGCCCAAATACAGGAGTGTAACACCTTGGTGCAGAATGATGCAGCACCCCCTGATGCGGGTGTCCAGACAGAGGTTTAATGTGATAGGACATGGGGCTGGAAAGTGGCTAAGACACTTGGCCATGCTTACTGCCACCATGCGTGAGCTCATAAGCCTTTGGGATTTCATCCAGAATGTCTTAAATTCGACCGATGGCCAAGATATTTCTTCTACTTTCGTAAAACATTCTCTAAAACTAAATTCAGATCATATTTATGGTTCGTTAAAGTCGGGAGCTCACCAAGGCATCCATAACTTGAATTTCAAGATGGAAGAGTGATAAGCTCATTCTATGTCTCCTCCTCCTCCATTGCAGATCTTATTCTCTCCAACCGCTGTGAATCCTTGTTCCCGAACTGCTATCGGTCGTCATTGTATAATTGCTTGTTGTCTTGAGCTGGGAGATGGGATCCATCTCTCTCAAAACGGACTCTGCAACCTCAACTATGCTACCCTTGATTTCTCCATTCATTCACCACCCCTTCACACTGCTCCCTCGTATTCTTGTACGCCCCTTTCTGAGAGTGAAACCATGCCCATACTTCGTCATCGCATGTGTTGTAGGAGGGGCAGCACTAGAGGCCATCCTCAGCGTGCTCCCTCTTCTTCCAGCTCTGATACTTCATCCCCATCCTTTGATTACTTCACTGGTAGGTATCCTAATACCAGAAGTGGCAGAGGCAGATCCCACTCAGCCAACCATAGAATGGCTTCCTCCTCTCTGGCTTCCCCTGCCTCTCTCACCTCAAACTTGCCTCAAACAACCCACTTTTCTTTCGAATGCACATTGAACCGTCCCAGAATAATTTCCACCATCTATGTCTCCTTTTGGGAAGAGCCTCAGACAGCTGTTGTAGGCATGCACTCAGGAGGGAAGGATGCGGGGTCTACTCAAGACGAGGTTTTGAAGATTCAGAAGGAGGATAAGCTCAAAGAGAAGGCACGAATTGACGAGGATGCTAGTTTGCACCGAATGAGATGCACCATGCAAGGTGCTACCTCTCATGTGGAAAATCCAGATGCAGATGATGATATGGAGGCTTACAGGTGCCTCATCCTTGAAGAACTACCTCCTCCTCATGATTGTTAATCCTTTTATATTCTGCAATTATGCATATGTCGAGTCCCAGACTTCAGGGGCTAATATTGAGTTTTTTTTACTGATATAATGTAGTTTCTATCTGAGATACTGGTTTCTAAGGCTGTTACCCCTTCGTGGGCAGCATTTTTCACTGAATGCTCTATGTTTGGACTAGTTTCCCATGTGGGAAGTCTTTAAATAGTCTTCTGGCTGATCATGCCACATCTACTGGGAAACGCATAGGCTACGGCCATGATGTAGACTATTTCTTCTTTTTAATAGATTTAACTTAACTTAGAAAAAAAAAAATGTAATTTTTGGATTAATTTGTTATATCATATCCTAATTATTGCGATTTTTTAAAATTCATTATTCATCAAAATACAACACATATCTTATAAAAATAATCATATAAATTAAATTTTTATTAGTGCATTTGAATGTGATGTTTGGATTAATTTATTGTATCATATCATCAGATTTCACATCTCTTCATTACAATATTTAATCATCCATAAATTTAATCAGTGGTGTTACATTTCACAGCGACAATGGACAACACAATAGAATAAATTAAGACATATTGTATATATATATATATATATATATATATATATATATATATATATATATATATATATATGTGTGTGAATATCTTGTCTTTTTCATACAAAATGGGACAGTTAATTGTATCCTTTGACTTTCAATTGGGACACTATGTCCATTATTAAAAAATATCGATTTCCTGAGACAAATATTTAAAAAATATAATGCCTTTCTTTGATATCCAAACATAATGATCATCATTCCTCACGTGAACTGTTGTCACTGCTCAAGCTATTTCCATGACTTGGGTTATTTTCAGGAATGTTTTGTTCATAGTGTTGTCTGTTTTCTTCTTCTTCACCTTCCATATACAAATATAAAAATAAAATCTAATGAGTGTATATATATTGGTGAGAATAGTGAAAATTGCAATATTAAATAATATACATCAATGTAAATCGACAAGAAATAATGTACCATAGCAACAATTGAGTCATAAACTATACAAATTATTTCAAAACCATGTACTATGCCATCTTTCAAGATTTCATCTATTGGCGCAGTTCCATACTTTGTTTCCTGCAAGTTTTATACCCCATAAAAAATCATATATTTAATATAAAATATTTTTTTGTTCTATTAATTATAGACGGAGCTAAGTAAAACAAGATCGATAGATGCTTACAAATTCCACAATTAATTTATGATATGCCAACATATACTCACAACCCATATTTAACCCAATCTCAATCAATTCGTCTGATGGTTCTTCTTTGTATGTTAGCACCTGTTTGAAGACATTCAATGATGATTTTTGTAAAACAACTTAAAAAATACAAAAATGAAATCTAGCTAAGTTGTTATAAGGAAGTAACAATTACTCACAAACTTAGATATCAACCATTTTCTTCCTTGTCATCCTGTTTCATGTGCTGAACGGGTTCCATTTTCTTTTCTTTTCTGCAAGAAAATTCTTGAGAATTAATATTTAATGCTAAATTGTTTATTTATTGTACCTAATGATCAAAAAATTCAATGATTACATATTACATTTGAAGCACGTTGTTGTTGAGATGGCTCCTCCTGCAATGCAATTTTGTCCATTTCTTTGACCATCTCATTGTACACCTTTTTGGACATTCCTACTGGCATATTTTTGATATCAACTCGTTCATCTTTTTATATTTTCATAATCTTCCTAAAAATGTAACATGACAATAAAATATTTAATTTTTATATTGATATATGAAAAGTAAATATAACAAAAGTGATATTTATAAATAATTCTAGACAAACATTTAAAGGAATATTAATTTTTCATTCCTTATTTTTTGTTGTTGTGCATTTTTGCTATTAAAAGTCTGACATGTCTCATTAACCAATTCTCTGGAAACTCTTCTTGTGGTTTAGATAAAATTTGGTTCTTGGAATCATTGGATTGATTTTTTTATTGTAAGTGGAAAGAACGTCTATACATTCGTTCCACTAGATCCCTCAAACTTTTGTAAAAGTTTTTCCCCCTTTCGTTAACTTCCAGCACCACTCCAGATGAGCTAAGGAGCAATTCATTTTCATTTGCATGTTCTATTTTTTTCTTTTGTTAGAAAACATTCCTTTTCTGAGTTGTTGGTCCTTGTAGAACATTAAACATATGTGAATTAATAAACTTTTTGACACATGTTATCTAGTATTTTTAAGTATATTATTAATGAAATTAACAAAAGAAACTCATATTGGATCGATATTATTTTTTCATTCACTTGATTCATCCTTTTGCAATTTTTCCATTAAGCTTTTACGCTCTTCCAGTCCTAGTTCAGAAATAATCCTATCGAGCTTCATCATCTTGTGGCTCTACATGATACACAGTAAAAAATACATATTAGTTAAACTTACATATAGTTCAAAAATAATGTTTTTTGTAAACAATTTACAAAGAACTTGATTTTTTTTCTTTTCTTGATGTGATATCAATATTATTGTTACTTGATCTCTTTTCATCCATTTCTTTATCAATATGAAAGCTATACCATATCATTAATTAATATATTTTATAAATAAATTATCAACCTTTCTGGTAAAAAAAAATATCATGAAACCGGTGCTCTTTTAAATGATGTACTCATTGACGTAGTGCATCGTGTTCTTATAAACACACCGCCCAAACAACATAAAACACTGTACGATGCTCTATGTCAACAAGGGGCACCAATGTGTTACATGTTAACCACCACATCGTTTAACACAGAAAAAATAATAAAAGTCGTCTAGTGTTAGTTTTTGTAGCATATGGTGTCGTGGAGGGGGCGGTACGACCTATTCTTATAAACACCCCATGTAAACAGGGGACCACCATATGGTGCTCTCTGCCAACAGGGAGACTCGGTGCATTATATGTTACATGGTGCACCAATTAACACAAACTGAAAATTGTTTTTGCCAAAAAGTAAGTGAGCAGTGCGCTCTAATGAAATAGCGCATGGTGCCCTATTTTACATATGGTGCACGTATTAATTTTTTTTTTTTTAAATTTTGTTATCAAACAGTACATGCGCAGTGCACTGGGATAAGCCAACACACTGTTGTGCTAGGTTACACAACGTGCAATGATTAAAAAAGTTCTATTTTTTTTTAAATTCATGCAAGGGCCGACATGGATTGGGATCCAATTATGCAAGTTGTCCCATGGGTTAGATGTCATAGGCCTATATTTATAGCAATACAAACCCTATAAATCTAAAATTAAAATCCCTAATTCTGAAATCACAGAAATAGGAAGAAGCAAGGGCAGAAACAAAAATAATGAAGAGTTTAGGGTAAAATGGATTATTTTTGTATTTATTTTTATTTTTCTAAAAAGAACAGTAAATTTAATTTTTTTGCTTACTACATAAAAATTATTGCAGAAAATGTAAAAAAAAACAATAAAATTTAATTACAATATTGTTTGAAATTCTATGCTACAGGGTTTGAATCAACAGAGGTTTGGAATTATAATTGTCTAAATAGTTTTGTTAGAAAGTAATTCGTTGCTCCACAGTGCTCTCGTGCTCTCTTGCTCGAGGTATGTCTCGTGAAAATATCTGGTTGATAATTTTTGCAAAGATAGTGAAATAATGAAAAGTGTTTAGTATTTAAAAAATTGTTTTATGAAATTAGATTTTTGAAAATAATTTTCCGCCCATTTTTCAATTTACCGCTTTTTTTTCACTTTAAAAAAATAAAGTTGTTCTTTTTTATTTGTGGCTATTCTTCACTAGTGTGTCAATTAATAACATCGCACCAATGCATCATTTAATAACACGTCACTGGTGCACAGTAACTAAAATGCACTGGTGCGATTATCTGTACATTAGCACCCATAACAATAAATCCATTTTTAAGACACCGAAATTACTTTTAGGTGTGTACACCAAAATTTATTGTTTATTTTGCTCAAATGCAAGGAGAAAATATCATAATTATATTGAATGGAAAATTCTTCAAAATCTAGCTCGTTCCATAATTTTTCTCAAAGTCCATTGTGGATTTCTCCCTATCCATCTCAAGATGTAATATTTACTTTAGATTTCATTTATATTTTCATTATCTAATTGAATTTATGTTTTTTATCCATGTCAATCAGCTTAATAAAATTTATAATGTATACAAATTTGTAGGTTCATGTAGATTCAGAATCAAGTTTAGATGCACAAAATATTCAAACAGCTACAAAACGTGGAAAGCTCTTATCAAGAGCAGCATACCACAAGGTGCATTTGGTAGATGAAAATGGACAGCCGCTTCGCCCTGCCAATTGTAACAATATTGTTTGGTATATTAATGTAATTATTTCAATGTTAAACAAATTAATCATGCTTTGTCAACGTTCTTACTAATTGATATCATTGATTTTGTACTAATCGCGCTCAAATACATTTTTTGAAATTATAAGGATTCTAGTGATGATGAGAAACCTACCTACCGTCTTCTGCTGCACCCCATGACAATGTTGAATCGAGAGAAGGCTGAATTAAGAGAAAAAATCAAAGAGGAAAGATACCACGAATGGTTGAATCAACCACCGATCTAATTCTCGCTGCATCCAGATTCACCAATTAGGAATGACTACATCAATAGTAGTTCTTCACAAGCCGGCAATGGAGGCAATCAAATAGAGGTTGGTATGGATGATTACTTAAGGGATACGACTACTATGGAGACAATGTTGTTAGATGCATTCCAAAATGATGATCCGCTAGGGGATGATGCTCATATCGTTGACACATTTTTCGAAAGCCTTAAATTTGCTTCCACCACCCCTCTCATTGGACCTAGCGGTCAATTAGTCTACTTAGTTGGGGCAATGATGTTATTGTACAAGTTGAAAGAAAAGTTTCGCTTGTTAAATGCATGTTTCCCGAAAGTTTTGAGGTAAGTTATGATATAGTCCTCCCTTATATAAATTTGAGAAATATAATCACACAATGAACATTACAAATTGTCAATTTCATGAATGTTAATAATTATATCGGCATTAATGTACATTTAATATTTTCCAGGTTATTCAAAGATAAGGCTCTTCCGAGTGATAATTTCTGGCCTGGTAGCCATGAAGAGGCAAAGAAATTATTGTAAATGTTGGGTGTTGAGTACATAGCATATCATGCATGTCCAAATGATTGTATTTTATATAGAGGAGAATATGCAGACAAAGAGATATGTCCAAAATGTGGGCATGACATGTATGATAAAACAAAAAAGAAGGGTAAATCATGTGGTCCTCCTTTTAAGATATTAAGGCCCATGCCTATAATCCCAAGGATTTAAAGGCTCTTTCCTTGCAAATAATTATCTATGCTGTAGGGATGGCATGCCTCACATATAATTGAGTTGGGAGATATGTTAATCCCAATCATGAAGCATATAGAGGATACATGGACCTAAAAATTTAAGGATGAATTACGAGGTGTATGACTCAGCATAGCCATGGATGGTGTCAACCCATATTCCCTCCAGAACACCAAATATTCTATTTGGCCTATAGTAGTGATCGATAAAAATAGACCCTCATGGTTGTCTGTGAAGAGTGAACATCTTATGTTGGCTCTCATAGTCCCTGGTAGAAGACAAGTGAATAATATGGATGTCTACTTACAACCATTGGTAGATCAATTATGGGATGGGATAAATTTATACGATGTATGAAGACCAATCACAGAAGAGAGTAGTTTTACGTTGTATGGAATATGTTTTTACATGACACATGATTATCTAGCCTTAGTATTTTTCTCTGGTAAATTACATGTTTATTGATTTGTTTATATACGTAACGATATTCTTTTTCATATTAGTTATTTGTTTCATTGGAATTGTTCTGATATTCATGATATTCTTTAACGTGCCATGCATATAAATTTTATACCATAATCACCCAGGTCTTGTAACAAAAGGGTATTTTGGATGTAAATTTTGTGGACCTTCTCTGAAATATAGATTATCGAACGACCTACGAAATCCAATGTATGACTGCTCCAGGGTATTCCTCCTAGAAGAACACCCTTACAAAAGCACCGCATCTTCTTTCAATGGTAAACACGAGAGAACCCAAAGGCCTCCAATAACAATAGCAGTTGAATGGCTTAGAGCATATGAGAGAGAGAAGGAGAAGGAGTTCAGAGAAATGTTCGATTCAAATGGGGAACCTATGTTCGATGATCTAGAATGCTTGGATACCTATGTTGAGAAATCGTCCATTGGGATGAAAAGGAAATATATATTTTATAACCTCCCATGTTGGGAACATCTTAATATTACCCACTTATTATATCCAATGCATATATTAAAAAATATTTCATCTTCTTTATGGAGGCACATATCATAGAAAAAAGTGACACATTGGCTGTTAGGAAAGATCTTATTACTTCAAAAACTAAAAAGAATCTTTGGCCAAGACGATTAGAAAGTAAAGGATCAGAGGCATGCACTGGTCCCTCAAATTCATGGTATTTCAAAGAAGGTGATGTCCCATGGATTTAAAAAAAAATATGATGTTTCTTTGGCAAAGGAATTTATAATGGGTGTGAGGGTGCCATCTTCATACGGGTCTTCACTACGACACTACTTCACCGTGCATGAATATTTTTTGGGGTTGAAATCACATGGCCATTTAAATATTCTAAAAGTATGTATAATTTAAAAAGCATGATTTTAATATTTTTTATATTAATAAATTTTATCCCATGCAGGGATCAGAAAACATAATTAATTTTGTATATTATTGCAAGTGCTTATAACTTTTCAGTGTCATTATCCTTTGTTAGCTCGTGGGTGTGTGAAACATGAATTCCCTCAAGACCTAGGACGTTTTGTATCTAAATTATCTGCATTTTTACGTTGGATCATGTCAAAGGAGATTCATGTGGCTAGCATTCCACACTGACGTCAACAGATAGTTGAGATTGTCTGTATGTTTGAGAAGGAACTGGTGACAAGTTTCATGGACTTGCAGGTTCATCTTCTAGTCCACCTAGTAGATGAGGTTGAATTAGTTTGGGTGGTTTCTTGTCGTTGGATGTTCTTCCTAGAGAGGTACATGAAGAAATTGAAAGGTTTTGTTTGACAAAGGAAAAAACTCGAGGGTTTTATGGCATAGGGGTACGTATCGTATGAGTCTTTCCATTATGCCAGTGAGTACAGCAAGTAGATCGAAAATAGACTAGGTGCAGTAATTTGGGACGATGAAAGGGATGAAGACAAAAGAAAAGGGGAGTTGGTCCAAGCGAATGGAAAAAAGCGCTTGATAAAGAGTAGGTAAATTATCATTTTTCAAATTTGCACAAATTAAATATTCATGTTGAAATTTGATATAATTTATGTTTTGATCTCTATGTACTACACAATGTTGGTTTGATTTCATCAGCGAATGCATAAATTGAAGAAATCAATAAATTCATTCTCTACAATTCCGAAGTGACACCACTGTGGGTCTAATTATATGAACAAAAGAGGATGAAATTGGATAGTGAAAGGAAAGAATTCAGATGGTTGAATGGTAGAAGTGTGCCTTATCCCAATCATTTAACAAAAATATGCCAAAAATATGCCCCAACAGTTGGGTTGTTGACCAAGCTAGAGAGAAATACGGTGCAACCGGTCGTTACCCACGTGTTGGAGAGGACGCACTAAACGTAGGGATTGGGTGCAACAACTCAGTAATAATATATTTAATTTATATGTACATTTGAAACATAATAATGCACCTTTAAAATGTAATTACATCTATATTTCATATGTTAACTGTTGGGTTATTATATGACACATGACACTATGATTTTTTAACTTTTTATAGGTGCATTTGTTCCCATCTATGTGAGCATATGGACACCATTTTTGCACAGAAAATGTTGATGATTGACACATGACACAAGAATGTGGAGTGGAAGTTGATTTCAATGAATATATTTGATCTAGCCACTATGATCGAAACCTAGTACAAGGGATGTTATGTTCCGTTGGAAGGATAGAAGATATCATTGAAGTGGATTTCTCTTCCTTTGAATGTGTTATTTTTAGGTGCAAGCAGTGGGATACCTTTGATCAGAATAATGTAAAGGAAGATCTTAATAGTAGGCTGATATGTATTAACACTACAAAGATTTGGGATGAAGCTAAGGAGCCCTATTTTTTCCCCAAACACTGCAACCAGGTGTTTTTTTACACAGATGTGTTGGATAGGGATTGCTGGTTTGTATTGAGACATGACCCTAGATCAAAACATATTTTTGATAACAATAGTGTTGTCATGCCATGTGAGATGGAAGATAATGAGGGTGATCATGAGAACCGAGAGTGATATGGTACATATGTTATTTCATCAATATTTATACTTTTTAAGATGGGATTTTATAAAGAAAAGGACTTAACTACCTTATAACTTATAAGACTCTTTATTTCAAAACATTATAATATGTATTTTGAATTGATTGGTAATTTTCATTGTGTTAATGTTAAAATCAATATTTCACTTGATAATTTGCAATTATGTTGATCTAAAAACCAATGGTGTACTGTATAAAGTTATTTTTTTTTGTATGTAAGATAATAATAAAATAATGATAATTATAAAGTAAATGAATTTATTTGTGTTATTTTCTAAGCTTTATTATGTTACAAAATATCATATTATTCTAGATTTATTATTTTAAAATTATTTACAACTTTACAAATTTACAAATTTAAAATTTTTAATAAAATCATTTCACATTAATTCAATTAAAATTTAACAAATATTTTACATACAATTACAATTAAAATTACCATTACAATTTTAGAATTTTACATACAATTACAAATTTAGAGTTTTACATACAATTACAATTACAATTTTAGAATTTTACATAAAATTTACAATTACAATTACAATTTTAGAATTTTACATATATACCATTACAATTGCAGTTTTAGAATTTTACATACAATTAGAATTAGAATTAGAATTTTACTATTTTTCATATATGCAATTACAATTGAAATTACAATTACAATCATTTCACAATAAATTAAATATTACAGTTACAATTAAAATTTTACAAGTATTTTACATACAATTACAATTAAAATTAGAATTACAATTTTACAATTTTTTATATATACAGTTACAATTGAAATTAAAATTACAATCATTTCACAATAAATTAAATATTACAATTACAAATAGAATTACAATTTTAGAATTTTACATACAAATAGAATTAGAATTACAATTTTACAATTTTACATATATACAATTACAATTAAAATTGCAATTACAAATACAAATACAATTTTACAATTTCACATACAATTAAGATTGAAATTTCAATTACAATCACGACATAATATTTAATAAATATCATGATTATTGAATATTAAATTAAATAAACATCACGATCATGATAACCATTTTACAAAAATCATATTCAACTAAAAAACACATTCAAATTCTCCAACATCATCTAATCATCGTTATCATGATCATCTAACAAAACACAATTAGCATTGTATAACATCATCACAACAGAAACATCAAATATACATCTTATGTCAAATACATTCTATCACATACACATCTATCTGCAAGCTCCACATTAAATGAACATATGTAACATGACCTAACAATATACACATCATGATGATCACCAACATGTCAATTAAGTATAACTGCAAAGTAAACATAAAATACATGGACCATATATATATATATATATAATGTCAAAAATATACAATTGTAATATAAATGTCAAATATCAACTGGTGGTACATCATCAATATTAGTACTATTCGAGGCCTTCTCGGTCAATGGTGCAGCCTCAAAAAGCTCAGATACATGTCGATCATCACGTGCCTGTTGATCTTGTTGTGCCTCATGCTGATTAGGATCAACTGTCGGCTACTCATCATGATGACTCGACATGGTCGATGGTCCAACCTACTCATGATCATGAGTACTTCTGGATGCTATAGGCTGTTGACTCGATGTGGCCAATGGTCCACCCTGCTCTCCATCCTGACTGCTGTTCGATGTTGTGGGCTACTCATCTGTGGTGCGAGGTGAACGATGATCATTCCCCTGGTTGTGATCATCATATGATGCCTTGTTGGTCGTGGATTGTGGACATACTACGTCTCGACCACGGCAACGCCGAAGGGCCCTCCTCAACCCCGTAACTAAGATCATAGCTCCTATGACATGATGCATCAAGGTGAACATGTCATGCCACATGCTTCACCACATATGTACTAATCTAGGATCGACTTCTATCTCTCTCATAGTGGAGGGCCTGACTCCCACCTCCACAAACAGTGCACAAAGATGGTCGCCCAACTCCATCCTCAATCTGTTGTCCAGCCTACGCCTAGTAAAAGGCAGTACCAGGGCACCATGAGGACTAGTTCTGTCTTCAATGGCCTGATCCTCAGCATCTGCGATATCCTGATCATCATCAAGATTTACACCTGGATCATTTGGTGGTGCTGGCATCTCATCGCCATCAAATGACCCAATGTCTGCAAAATATATATAAGTACATAGCAATAATTATACAATTTCATTAAATATTTTAATAAAAACATGTTAGAGAACATTTTAGAATAAATTTAAATAAATCAATAATATTACCTCTATCATCCGAAAACTTATCATCCGTGAAGAGGATGTTGGCACACCCTCGCCAATCCAAACCACCATATGGACAGGGGACCAAAACAAAGGGATTCTCATCAACATTGGATATGAACTCCAGTGCATCATGCGATATCATCATGTAAAACTCAGATTCTCCCCTCTTGGGCATCATCTGTTCCCACATCTACATCCGTACATGTAGCATCAACCTATGAGGCTACCGAACAAAACTAGGCCTCGTCTCTGGAAACCTCTCAAAAAATAAAAAATATAGCTCTGAAGAAAATGGGAAGTTCACCCTCCCTTGTGCATGAGCATGACATCTATTTAAAGCTATACAGAACTGCCGCAAAATAATGGTAGACCACCTCACAAGTCGTGGCTCATGTATTAAATAATCGACATAAAATAGAAGCGGGCAAACAATGCATTGCCCTTCACTAGTGTTGTGTGAAATGGTTGAAATAAGTAGTGAGAGGCACCTCACCTCCTCTCTACCAAATGAAGCAATACGTCATTTACCTTTAGAGACATGAAAATCTGAAGGAGACAGTATATCGGCGGTAATGTAACTCTAGGAGTACACAAACTGACTCCCTGTTGGATAGTCAACCGAGACCTCTGGGAACAAGCGAAAATCCGCCACTCTCTTTAGTAGTGAAGTAATCAAATAGAGGTCCTCCTTAGTGGGCACGTGTTACTGGTTAGGAACAACCTGAAAATCTTTTAGGTGGACATTCCACTTGGGGATAAGATGTCGCAAAAATGCACCATGGCCCCTTAGGGATGTAGCCTCCTCATAAAGCTTGAGGAGGCCTAGCTTCCTTAGGAGCCCGTGGGTAGCTGCTCTAATAGGGTGAGGGTGTGCATATCTCTCCCTCTCTCATGCCTTCCATAGGCAAGCGATGTTATACTCGTCTTCCTATTGCTATTGCTGTTCCTTCTCTTCTCTCCTTTCACGTCGTTGAATGATTGACATATTAAATAAATTTTTTTATTAAATGAGACATGTATTTAGACATATACATATATAATGTTTTTTGAAAAAAACCTGTCAGTGTGCCACAAAAAACAAGCATGCATCGGTAATGGTTTGTTTTTTTTGTCACGCACTGAAGGCAGTGCACTAGAAAATTTTCAGTGCACTGATGGTGGTGCACCTGCAAATTTTCAGCGCACCACCCTCATCGCATTGTTACAAGGTCAAGAATGTGGTGCTATAACAGACTGCACTGTTGACTATGTACCAGTGTTGGGAGGGCAGTGCACTGACCAAACTATACGCCCCAAGGCATATGGTTTAGGAACCGCACTGTCGTCGTAGCATCACTACATAATCAACGGAGCAGTCATTTATCCAGCTGCACCATTGACCATGTCAAATTTCTGGAATGCGATGCACTGATAAAATTACCCGCCCCGGGGCGGATATTTCCGTCAACGCACTGCATTCCTACAATTCGACATGGACAATGGTGCAGCCAAGTAACTGACCACACCGCAATTTTTTTCTAATTTAAAAAAATCATGGCGCGTCGTTTTGATACCACCCTGGAACTGGTGTGGTTACCATTAGCACCAGTCGCGGTGTCGCCTATAAATTTATAGGCAACACCCAGAACCGATGCGAGCTGAATGGCTCAAGCGCACCGCATACGGATTTTGTTTTCTTAAATAAGGTTAATTTTAAGCTATTTTACAAAACTAAACAGCCAAAAGATTTAATTATGGAAAAATAAGGAAGATACATGTACATTTGGCCGTCAAGGAGGCATATTGGCTGTAAAATTTAAAAGAATAAATTTTCCCACTGTTTCTTAAAACTGCACCGAGATGTTTCAGTTTTGGCACAAGGTTTTAGGATGCACCAGTGCGGAATCTTTGTAAAACACCGATGCGCTATAGTAATAAAGATGCATCGTGTGGGTTTGTACCAAGTGCACGATGTCCCAGTGTGCGAATGCTTTGTGCGCACTGATGCTTTCTATAGTTGAACACACCAGTGCGTTTATCATCTGAAACTGCACTGGAAGAAAAAAATTCGCAAAAACCTCCACCTGCCAACCTCCTCTAGTAACCTCTGCTACAAATGGATATCTGGGATATTTTTACAAGGGGTTTCTAAAAAACATCTACTAGAGGGTGTCTTTCTTGTAGTGCCTTCTAGTCACATAGATTTGTGGTCCAAATCTAATTACATTTTTATTAAATTTCCACCGTCGTGTCCATTAACAAAATCAAGGGGCCAACAAGCCCATAAAACACATGCTGAGGCTAGCTCCTATAATTCCATACACAAAAATATAGATTATCGAAGCTTGAAAATTTCTTTACCATGTATCCACTACTATGTTTGGTCCTATAAAAAATGTGTGAGATTATTATAGGTTTCATTGAAACATTTTCTCATTAACAATGTCTAATCTATATCCATCAAAACTAGTAATTTTTTGAGAATTTTGTATATTTATTAAAAAAATAATAACAATGGGTGAATTTTAGCTTATGCATAAAAAGAATATAAATATGTTATCTAATTGTTTATTGGTTTTGTATATTTCAACTATTTTCTTTTATTCAGATATGAACTATTATTTTATCAAACTTAATCTACAAGTGCAAAATATTTGAATACATTTTACTATAATGTTCATCGTTTTTTTATGTCATTTTATACTTATAGACTTTACTGATTTTTTGATGGGAAACATAATTGCTCCAAGAAATTTTGATTACTCATTTTAAATTTCAACCAATGATTGGTATAAACTTTACATATACTCCATTATATGTGCAAATTAAACTGACTATGTTTGAAAACTGAGAGGCATGCAAATTTTAATAATTTAATAACTAATCAAGTGAATAAACATAAATAAAATGCTAATTCTATTACAAGAAAATTTGTAAATTAAAAATTAAATTAAATTAAATGAAAATAAAGTAAATGTGCATAAAGAAAGTGAAATCAATTTAAAATAAACTACTCTAATAACAATAAAAAACTCAAGAGCTCCAAGAGCACCCATCTCCACCTTGCTAAGGTTACGTTTAGGGGAGATTTCCTTCTTGACTTCTCTTAGAACCTTCGGCAAGGGGTTCTACTTAAACTTCTTATAGCTGCTGCAATAAAGATGCCCATTCATTTTTCTAATATAACAAACCTTATCTATTATGAAACCAACTCCAAAAATATAAGAAAAGAGAGATCAAATCCTTAGAAATCAGCCACTTCGAGGGGAAACCTCCAATACATTACATAAATGAACAATTCATGGATGATACAAATGACAAAACCTACTTCTACATATAGGAATCCATGGGATCACAATATAATCTATCCAACTAAAAATAATAATGTAAGGGCACAATAATAACAATATTGGGGTTACAGGGGTACAACAATAACAATAAGGGGGTTACACTAACAACAATAAGGGACTATACTAGTAATATAGGCACCTAACATGCCCCTCTCCTTCAAAAAAGTGTTGTCCTCAATAATTGAGTAGCTTTGAATGCTTCCGTATAAAATTCTCATCCTCCCATGTAGAATCTTCAGTGGGTAAGTTCTTCCACTTGATGAGATACTCCGAAATTGATCGATTTCGTAGCTGTCGAGTTCTTGTTTCCTTGTCTACTTCAAGTTCAAATATGATATTTCCCTCCTCATCAAGTTCTGGCAATATTGTTTGAACTGGAATTTTGTCACCTTTAACCTTCTTTAAGCTTCAAACATGGAAAACTGGATGCAGTCGCGAAGAAGCAGGAAGCTCCAATTTGTATGCCATAGTACCAATATTTAGCAACACCTTGTAAGGACCATATTACTTTGGCGATAATTTATTATCCTTCTTAGCTTGCATGAGGGACATTTGTTTGTATGGTTGTAGCCATAAAAATACGCAGTCTCCTACATCGAAACTTCTCTTGTTACGATGTTGATCTGCCTATTGTTTCATTCGATTTTGTGCCGAATTTAGCTTATCTTGAGGAACGTCATGGAAAAATTTCAGACCTTGTTTCACAATTTTTTCGGAGATATGATCTATGGAAGTTAGGGCCTTTTGCAGGCTCCCGAATTTAACCTAAATAGGGCATCATGGAATTTTCGTAATAAATTTATTTCTGTGAGGTTTCAGAAGCTGAAATGTTTACAAAACGAAGCCGAAATCATGAGGAACTTCGTGGAAAAATTTCAGAGCTTTATTCACAATATTTTCAGAGATATGATCTGTGGAAGTTAGTGTTGCTTCAGGCTTCTGAATTTCATCTTAAAGAGGTTACCCTGGGAAAATCGTCATAGCTCTCACTCTGAGCATCAGATTGCAATTTTCTAAAAAGTGGTTGTAAGTAAACAGATCATAGTTTCCTTTGTATCAATTTCAGAGCTTAACAAGGAAACAATGACACGTAGCACGTTGTATAATTTTTCTCTAATGAACTAGTCCATAATTAGGTCATTGTGGGAGATTGGGCATAAATTTACCTTGAAGAGTGAAAATTAGGTGAGACCTGTGGAAACTGAACAAAGCATCAGAGGGCTACTACAAGGCCGAATTTTAGATATTGAAGTTATGAAATAACAGAGATAATTCAGTTTCGATATCAAGCTCCTCGAAATCAATAAAAAGGTGTGTGTTTTTTTCGAATTTCATAAGTCTTGTGCGAAAAATCAGTTTGAATTGATTCCAAGGGCATATTGTAGAATAGATATCAGTATTCGGTTACAAAATGCCTCCTAAAAATAATTCTACACAAATTAAGACTTTAGAAGGCTCTACTATGACTCATGAAGATCAAGAATTGCATCCTGACATATCAAAACTACAAGAGCAAGTGCACCAAATTTCACTCTTGCAAAGAGCAACAAAAAATGAAATGGAATTTTTGAAGAAAGGCATGAAAGCTAAGATTGATGGAATTGAAGCTGGCATGGAAGCTAAGATGGATGACATGAAAGGAAACATGGAAAACATGAAAGACAACATGGAAAACATGAAGAATGATTTAAATGCAAACATGGAAGTTTTGACAAAGTTGATAGAAGAAATGTTTCCTAATGGCGAAAAGATAGTAGAGGAAACTCATGATGAGAAAAAAATAAATGTTAATAGAGATTTCATAAACTCTAATTTTGGATGGAAGAACCACCATATTCGAAAGATGGATATAAGAAATTTTTATGGCAAGGATTCCGTAACATGGATACTACAGATGGAATAATATTTTGATCTCAATAATGAGCAAAAAACACAAAAGGTATGCATTGCAACTTTACATTTAGAACAAAATACATTTGTTTGGTATTGATGGCTTTGCTCCCATAAAAAAAATTTCACTTGGTCAATTTTTATGGAGGAAATGATAGCACATTATGAGGATACAAAGAGCAACACCTTCTTTAGCCAATTGATAAATATCAAACAAAAGGGTTCAGTGGTGGAGGACATTGAGGACTTCCAAAAATTGAATATAAGGGTAATTGATATTCCAGAGGAACACAAGATTGATGTCTTCATAGCGACTTTAAAGGATAACATCCAACATGAAGTTTATGTTTGGGAATCTGATTCATTGAAGAAGGCATTCAAGTTGGAAAGAAAAATTGAATGTAAAATTATGGTGAAAAGGAAGCCTACCACTCACATCTATAAATATGGAAGTATTGATACTCCTATACTTCCATGACCTACAAGGTTGAAACCACAACAATTGGAAGAAAAAAAAGAAAAAGGGCTTTGCTATAGTTGTGATAGAAAATACACTAAAGTTCATAAGTGTGCTGAGAAGAAATTATTTTACATAGATTGTGAAGGGGAGGAAGAAAATGAACAAGAAACTTCAAAAGAAGAGGATATACACTGGGAACCAACCGTAGAAGAAGAAGAAATGAGTACGACCATATTGCATCATACATTGGTAGGACTTACCAGTCCTCAAAATCTCAAGCTAGAAGGACATATCAAGAAGAAAAAGGTAATAGTGTTGATTGATTTAGGTAGCACCCATAATTTTATTCGTTGTAATGTAGCCAAGGAATTGAATTGATTCGTATACCCAGCACCAGAATATCAATTGATGGTTGCAAATGGAGGAACTATAAATTTCTCTAGAAAATTCCATAGTATCAAGTTAACCATGGGGGAATATGCATTGAACAGTCCAATGCTTTCCATTCCAATGGGAGGTGCTGATGTTGTACAAGGAGTACAATGGTTACAATCTTTGGGGACGATAGATTTTAATTTTCAAGAAATTTTCTTGAATTTTTTTTCGGAAGGAAAGGAAATTGAATTACAGGATATCGTAGGGAAGTCGGAAAAGATAATAAGCTCTAATGTCATGACAAAGCTTCCAAATAAAGAACAAGGAGGTGTAATTGCACAATTATGCTCACTAGAAATTCCAACATCAAAATCATCTATTTCTCCAGATCTCTAAAAAGTCTTGGACAATCATTCCAATGTGTTTGATAATCCCAAAGGACTCCCACCTATTCGTGATCATGATCATGCTATTCATTTGATTGTAGGAAGTGTTCCTCCAAACATCAAGCCTTACAGATATCATTATCTCCAAAAGAGGGAAATTGAATGTATGATTGTATAAGAAGGATGGATCATGGCGCATGTCTTTGGATTATAGGGAGCTCAATAAGCTCACAATTAAAGATAAATTTCTCGTTCCTGTGATTGATGAATTATTGGATGAATTACATGATGCTATTTATTTTACCAAGGTGGAGCTTCGTTCAGGATATCATCAAATTAGAATGAGGACTGAAGATATTCCGAAAATAGCATTTCGAACTCATGAGGGTCATTATGAATTTTTATTCATGCCTATTGGCCTTACCATTGCACCTTCTACATTTCGAGGGTTGATGAATTCCATTTTCAAACCCTTCCTTACTAAATTTGCGCTAGTTTTTTTTTATGACATACTAATCTACAACAGGTCTTGGAAGGATCATGTTCAACATGTTGACAGGGTGCTCAAACTATTGGAGGAGAAAATATTATATGGAAAAACATCCAAATGTTTCTTTTGAGTACAAGACGTGGAATATTTGGGTCATATTGAATCTCGCGAAGGTGCTAAGGTAGACCCTAGCAAAATTAAATCCATTAAGGGATGGAAAGTACGCACAACCATAAAGTAGTTGCGAGGATTTCTCAGGTTAAAAAGGTATTATCACAAGTTTGTTAAAAATTATGGGAGAATAGCACCACCTCTAACAAAATTATTGAAGAAATATGAATTTTCATGGACTCTACAAAAATGAATGCCTTTGAACATCTTAAAGAGGCAATGTGCCTAGCACCATTCTTTGTTATGCTAGACTTCACAAAAACCTTTATTGTGGAATGTGATGCCTCGGGAAATGAAATTGGTGTTGTGTTAATGCAAGAAGGAAGACACATTGCTTTTGAAAGTTGTCCAATCAAAATAAAGTATTTACAGAAAGCTACTTATGAGAAGGAAATGTTAGCAATCCTCAATGCACTAAAGAAATGATGACCTTACCTAATGGGAAGGGACTTCAAGGTAAAAATTGATCATGCTAGGGCCCACGAGGCGTAGAGCAGTCGGTGATGGGGTGCACTCTTAAGGCACTCCGTTCTGTAAGGTCACCGGTTCGAAACCCGTGGGTGTAGGATTAGTCTAACCGAGCAAAAAAATTGATCATGCTAGTATTAAACACTTTTTGGAACAAAGACTATCTTCGGAAGGGCAGAAAAAATGGGTCACAAAGATGTTGGGTTATGACTTTGAAATCATCTAAAAAAACTGGAAGCTAAATGTTGTTGCATATGCACTCTCAAGAAAGGATGAAGAGGTGGAAGCATTGCTTTTTGCAATTTACATTATCCAACCAGATTGGATAACAAAAGCAAGAGATGAATGGAAGAAGGAAAAATAAGTGTGGACACTCATTCAAAATTTGAAGCAAGATCATAGTACATCTTATACATTTAGTTCAAAAAATGATTCCTTACTGTACAAAAATCGTTTTATATATTTGTAATAATTCCCAAATAAAACAAAAGATTCTTTTTGAATTGCACACTTCTTCTTTAGGAAGAAACTCAAGATTTTAAAAAAATTACCATAGGCCAAAGAAATAATCTTTTTTGGATGGCCTTAAATCTGATATTCAAAATTTTGTTGCAGAATGTTTGATTTTCCAGCAAAATAAAGCTGAGACAATTAAGACCCCAGGTCTTCTACAACTTTATCCATTCCAAGTCAACGTTGGGAGGATATTTCAATGGATTTAATCACAAGTTTACCTAAGTCCAATGGAAAGAGTGTCATCATGGTGGTAGTTGATAGACTTACCAACTATGCACACTTTTGTGCATTATCTCATCCATTTAAAGCAAGTATAGTTGCTACTGCATTTATGGAAACATTTCAAAATATAAATGGAAACCCAAAGATTATGGTAAGCGACAAAGATCCCATTTTTACTAGAAACTTTTGGATGGAATTATTTTATTTTTTGGGTACTCAACTAGCTCATAGCTCATCTTATCATCCTCAATATGATGGTCAAACTGAGATAGTGAAGAAATGTTTGGAAGGATATCTTCATTGTTTTGTATCTGATAAACAAACACAATAGGTAAAGTGGTTACCTCTGGCGGAGTGGTGGTATAACACTTCCTTCCATATTGTAGAAAAAATGACCACATTTATGGCACTTTATGGATATCATTCACCATCCATCACATCATATTTAAGAGAAAATTCTAAGGTGCAAACAATAGAAGATCACATCGAGCATCAACAGCAAGTTCTCCAACACTTCTCAATTTCGCACAAAATCGAATGAAACAACAGGCAGATAAACATTGCAGCAAGAGAAGTTTTAATGTAGGAGACTGGGTAATTTTATGGCTAGAACCATACAAACAAATGTTCATCAAGCATGTTAATAAGGATAATAAATTATCTCCAAAATACTATGGTCCTTACAAGGTGTTGCAAAATATTGGTACTATGGCATACAAATTGGATCTTCCTTCTTCTTCGCAAGTGCATCCAGTTTTCCATGTTTCATGCTTAAATAAGGTTATTGTTGGCAAAATTCCAGTTCAAAAAATATTTCTAGAACTTTATGAGGAATAAAAATCATATTGGAACCTGAAACAGTCACGAAAACAAGAACTCGATAGCTACGAAATCGATCAATTTCTGAGTATCTCATAAAGAGGAAGAACTTACCCACTGAAGATTCTACATGGGAGGATGAGAATTTTATACAGAGGCATCCAAAGCTACTCAAGCATTGAGGACAACACTTTTTTGAAGGAGAGGGGCATGTTAGGTCCCCATATTACTAATGTAGTCCCTTATTTTTATTAGTGTAGCCCCCTTATTGTTATTGTTGTGCACCTGTAACCCCATATTGTTATCATTGTTCCCTTACATTATTATTGTTAGGTTAGCTAGGATTTTATTGGACCCCATGGACCCCTATATATAGAAGGAGGTTTTGTCATTTTTATCGTCCAATAATTATTCATCTATGTAATGTATTGGAGGTTTCCCTCTCGAAGTGGTTTATTTCCAAGGCATTGATCCCTCTTCTCTCCTATTTTTGGACATCATTTCATAACATAAAACCTTACCAAGATGTCACTCTCCTCCACCCTGTCCTCCTTAACAAGCTTAACGAAATCACTTGAGTCCTTAATGAAGGACTCGGTGTTTCCAATGAGAGGCTTGAGAATTTTTGCGACATATTTCGCAATTCATAGGTCGGGGATCCAATGGTATTGACAATTCGTATAAGGGGAACCCCCTCTTTATGGATATTAGGAAGCCCATAAATTCTCAGAATGGCCTCAGAGGAGGCGGTCAATTTCTTCTTTAATTTTTCATCTAGATTGGAGTTCGAGATTGCCTTATTGACTTCTCTTAAAACCTTCGACAAAGGGTTGGACTTCAACTTCTTATAGCTGCTCCAATTAATATTATCATTAATTTTCCTAATATAATCAACCTTATCTAAAATGACAGAAGCTCCTCCCTTGCCCTCCTTAACGACAAAAATTTCGTCATTATTATGAAGGGCTCTAAGAGCACCCATCTTAAAACCTTCGGCAAGGGGTTGGACTTCAAATTCTTATAGATGCGCCAATCAAGATGCTCATTCATTTTTCTAATATAATAAACCTTATCTAAAATGACAACAACTCCTCCCTTTTCCACCTTAAGGACAACAATTTTGTCATTATTAAGAAGGGCTCTAAGAACACCCATCTCCTCCTTGTTTAGGTTACTCAATAGCCTTTTCATAATAATCCACCTTGGTAATATGAAGATACAACCAATGCATACCAAAAATTATATTGTACGATCCCAATGGAAGAACATTTATATGCATTGTTGTAGGTATACCATTCCGTTAAAATGAACAAGATCTTACACAATGATGAACCCTTTTCTTTGTACCTCTAGCCAACTACACTGACCAAGATTCTACATGTACCTATGTATTGAAACCACAATTATCGATCAGGTGAGGGTTAATATAACTATATTTATATTTAGGTTCAATCAAAATAGAAACATCTTGATAACAAAGCTTACCGTCCATATCAGTAATATATGCATGGTGGTATGCTTTACTATTATCCAACACTACATAAATCTGTGGAATATTTTTTCCAACATTACCCACTGTCTATGCTCATTGAGCATTGTAAATATGCAATATTCTACCCTGGTGTTGTGGAAAATCTCCCATGCGATATTCATTTCCACAAGTCCAACAACGTCAAATCTTCCTTCCATCTCCCTTGCCTTGATCCATAGATTAAAATGTCCATCCTCGATCATATGCATTTAATTTCTTAGGAGGTGCTTCATTCTTTTCGTTACATGTGTCTTGAGGTCTAGTTCCCTTCTTATCCAATTTCATTTATTCTTCACATTCCCTTTCCAATCCTACATAGTCTCATACATGTTCTTCATTTTCTCACAGAAATGCTTCCTCTTTCTGATGGATTCCTCCAATGATCTAGGTGAATCAAACTTGATTTTTTCCTTGAATAATATCGGCAACCCACTGATGAATCTATAAATGTTCGCTTTCTCCTTTAGATAAGGAACATACCTCAAAAAATACAAGAATATGATACTTTACTCCTCATAGGTTATGGATCACATCTTCAACTCGTAGAATTATGTTCCCCTCCATCATAGTATCTCTCTGATAGATGCTTCTTCCTGAAAACTCTCTCTAACTTGCTCCAATTCAACTCCTCTTCGTGAATACCTTTGACATTCTTTACATTTTCCCAAAAAATGTTTGTTTACCTTTAAGACTGAACTTAGCTATTTGGACTTCATTTTATCTGAGTAATCATGCAACCAAAATAACTTATTCATCCCAAGTAAGTACACTTATATATCTTATGACTTCTTCATTTCTCCATCAAATGAAAGTGGATTTGATTTCTTGAACTCATAGGCTAAATATCCCTTGCCACTCCTCCTGTGAAGATGATATCGATGATGATCATTGCACCTATCCATATCAGAACTAGAGTGAAGCCCATGTCCACTTCCTCATCTATAAGGTGTATCTAAGAATCTTCCTTCTCTGACCATGTCATCTTTGCCTGACCTATTCCCACAATGAGATCTGCTACCATATACTCCATTAGTCCTATCCTCATGTCTATGACTAATCCTAATTGGTCCCTCTCTCTACATGTCTAACAAACTATAAATAATCATTGCATTAACCTCTTCTTGTTTCTCCTTCGCCCTGGAAAGTCTCTCTTGTGACTAAATGATTATTTCATTATTTCTTTTGAAAATTCTTATTTCTACCTTCAAAATTCCCAAACTATTTGGTATATCAGCATATTACCCATCACCATGTTGTTCATATGATCGATAGGTAGAATCTAGTCAATTATATTCCACCATTTTGTTAGGCATATTTGATCTTCTTCTAGCATGTATGTCATGTTAGCTAAACCAAAACATAAGTATAACCAGCATACCTCTATATAGTTCAAGTGAGGATATCTCGTCTACAAGATCAACCATATTAGCACAATACATGTATAAACATAATCATAGCAGTATATAAAAATCATCTAAATCATCATCCAATTACCATGTATGACGTACCAACTACATACTATGACCTCATGAATGAAAACCATTACCATGAAAATGCATACATAATAACATATAATTACTGGCATGCATATATAACCGACATGCATTCACGACAAACACATCCCAACAATAACATCGTCAACTTCCACATGACAATACAACTGTAACAATGACCATCATGATGGATAGATAAGAAGCTCATAGACCAGAGGAATAATAAACATATATGCAACCAACATGTATGCACGACAAACAGATCACCCCCATCTAGTCCAACAGTTGAACCATTCTATGATACCACTCTATAACACCCTCCTCCCAAATTTACCCAAGCCAATTAGTCCACTAGGGTAAAAATGTGTCGAAGAGTTTCAATGAAATGATTAAATTCCCCAAATATAGTTAATGAAGTAGAATCGACAAACCAAAACCAAACTGACCTTCCTCAGGAGCTACAACACCCATAGGGGCTAACCAATCACTCTAGGTTCCAAACCCCTGAGTAAACATACTTTCTAACTAAGATAGACCCTTAATCACTCCCATGATAACCCCTCCATGGGAGTGTGACCCTCTAGTATATCCCATAAGAAGTGAACCCATGCAACTATAGTATTTTCCAAGAATTTGTTTTACTAGTGACCATGAATTCTTAACAACTTTTCCAGGGCCAGGAGTCAGTCCTTTTCCTGCAACTTGATGAGATTCTCAAAAATGATAAATAAAAGTAATACAAGACCTCTAACACAAAACTTGAACAAGGACCTAATCTAACCCATCCTAGCCATGACAGGAATTTCTTAAACACATCATGGACATGTAATCTACAGGTCATAAGTACACATTTGAACATAGGGACCTCATAATTATCTGAGATTAGTCAAGAAGGTTTGATGCCTTCTGAACATAGGTGCAATATCATCTATTAGGTCCTACATTAATTATATATTCATTTACTAATTAAAACATGATGACAACCATAACTAGAATTTGTTTAAAATCCATACTTATAACCAACATATAGAAAACAAAATAAGAATGATAGAACAATCATTAAAGCCACATAATAGAAACTACATTTACCATAAAATACAAGAGGAAATTATATATTACTAACATATGAAAAATTAAATCAAGTGAGAGACTTCCATGTACCACTCGACCATAGATTGGACTAACCAAATCTCTCTTTTACTCAAACAATCCACCACCATATTCCAAGCATGAGTGTGATATCTCATGGAATAAACGAAGAAAATAAAACGAGGGCTTCCAGAGGCTAAACCAAGTTACTCAACCCTCAACAATTTATTCCACCTCATGGTTGGACATCACTACCCACCACCAGATCAGTCTCCATCCAAATTCTCCACGGCCTGAGAGTGTTTGTTCCAACCCATCTTCCAAGAATAGTAACTCAACACACAATTGTCACCGGGCTCCAAAAAATTTGTCCAAACAAGCCTTCTAGGACTAGAAACTCAACCGAAGATGTTACAGGGCTTCTAGAGTGCTTTTCCAACCAAGGATCGTGAGCGCCAACCAAAAAACAAATATAATACCCACAACACCATAGCTATCCAGGAAATGTAAACGCTAGGAAAAACCATAGTAAATCTAGGAAATCTTCCATACCAATGACAAGTGTATGCCATGCATGCCAAAAATAGCAAAAAAATCATACATGCAACTCGATACCTCAAATAAAAACGTGTTTTATCTACTAATCCCCTTGTCCTATTTCGCTTTCCTGATTTTCCTTTTCCTTATTTATCTAAATGAAAAGTATGCTACACTCCTCAGAGAATGCTCCAAGAAAACTTTAATTGTCCAAGAGTATGAGAGAGAGAGAATAGGAGAGAGAGCTCCGAACTAAAATTGAGAAAAAAGATTACACTGAAAAACAACTATGAAATAATCCTAAAAAGCCTTTTTATCATCGAAGCTTCAATTATCTTCATTTTCCATTATTTTCCTTTATTTTCCTCCTCACATGAAACCTGTGACTTTTCACCTTACTTTTCTCCTATTTTCCATTATTTTCATAAATAAAATGCCAATTAATTTCTCATGCTTTTCCAAATCCTTTTCCATTTCCTTTGATGATTTTTGTACCCATTAATTAATCAGAAGTGATCCCAGTCACTATGTTTTTTCCCAACATTAAGCTTTGAATACATGTCCCATGACCTTGTGCTACACGTTATTTTGTCACCTTGACATTTGACTATCTATATAGGTTCATTATCAACTATATCGTGCTGCCTTAGAGGTCAAAAAACCTAATGTTCCTAAACGAAGTCTTGGAATTGGAGAAAAGCTCATCAAAGCCCTTAAAAATCTAACTCCACACTTTTCCTAGCTCTTTCCTATGGATCCACCGATATTTTCTCTATAGACTGTGGTAAATCCCACATGTTTTGCTTATAAAACCTACAGATCCACGTAAACAGTCAAATAAAGGAAAAATTAAGTTCTAGAAGCCCAGTTGGACAAATATTCTCCCAACTGGAATCTTCTAGAGGTGCGATCATTTCGAGCTCTATCCCTTCACTCATGGATTTTATCCCTTGGTATATGGAGCTCAAATCCCTTCATGGGAGGATCCATCCTCCTCTTGATGGAACTGAAACTACCTCCATTTCCCAATAAACTGAGCTCATGTTTCAATCTAAAGGGTAGATTGTACCTTGGATATGGTAATTTCTGAAGAAATTCCTAAAATATCATACTCTCTATATTAGTCATTTTTGGTATGAGAATGATCACAAAATCAGGTCCATAACTTCATGCTAGTTCAGAGAGAGAAAGGCTTGTCAATTTGAAGGAGGAACGATTTTTCAGGACCCCAGGAGGAACTTGTCCAACATCAAGGCAACAGGTTGTAAAATTACTCTTTTCATACAAGGTAATACATATGGATCTCCATTTCTCATTGAGCTGCTCTTGTGTCTATTTTAATAATTCAATACTTGGATTCCTTGATCACTGAGTTACATTAGCTGTTCTCAATTATTATATGTTGCAGGTGCTTTTAATTCTTTTGTATGTCTTTGATTGCAGGTTCTCATTACTGAAGAATCCTCTTTGGAGCGACTGGATAAAAGGCTGCATCGAACGTCGAGTTTCAAGGTAGGGGCATGCCCTCTTTATTTTTTAATAATATTTTTTAATTGTAAATTATGTAGAGAAAATGATTTAGAAATGGATGCTTGTTTCTAGCTATCTGTAGGATACTAGGGAGATCGCTCTTGTCCGCAAGAGGGATTAATCTGCATAACACCTATGTTATTTTTTTTCCTTTATTAACTTTATTACATGGAATTTTAACCCAGGGTTGTTACATAGTTCATGAAATTACTTTCTTAAAGTGTATGACAACGAAATTGATAGTTTCGATCCATCTAGTTAGGCTACTAAAATGGAACACTATCTTTCTCTCCATGACACTACTATGATCCATTGAAGCTCAAATTAGGATTATTGTATTTGTATTTATAATATGGGTAATTTTTGAAATGTTATAATTTTATGGAGGCTAAATTGATTAGTCTCAATATTTCAAGTCCAGTTGATCCATTTTGAATATTTCACTCACTATCTAGGATGATTAAAAACTTTATTCCAAACAAGTACATTATTGAATTTATTGAAATCCTTTATCTATTATAAATATACAAAAAATACCTATTGAACTCATTTTTTAAATATTTTTTCATGAATCTCCATAAATATGAAGTTATATCATTATTCACGATGAATCTCTTAACCAAAAATATGGAAAAATTTTAAAAATATAATGAAGATAATAATTTTTTTTACCATACAAATCAAAATACCTCCATTCACTACTCACCCTAACCTTGTAGTCACAATCACCCATATTTCCTCCACTTCTTAAGCATTATGAGTCCAAAAGCTATAGCAGGAGGAGATGTAGCACCAATCCCAAAGATTTGTTAAAATTATGATGAGTAGTCATTCAAAGGGAACAAGTGTAAATAATACAAATTATTTCCAATGTATATACTATCACAATAATAGAAAAAATATTTCATTGAATACAATATCTAAAATACCATTAAATGGCATGACCACTCCCATGGAATACGAAACCACTTTGTAAGTCTCTTGTAAGAAACCCCAAATATCTATTTGTTTATTATTATTATTTATTAAAATCCTAATATTTTAAGTTGAATGGTTACATGAAGCAATGAAAATTGATTTTTTTTATTGATATTTGTATCACACTTGGATTTTTTCTTAAGAGAGTGGCTAACGAAACCTATTGTTATGTTCTTCTCATGCCTAACTTTCAAATTATGATATATGTTGGTTTTGTGAATAAATGTGGTTTTGGATACAAAAATGTGGAACTTCAAATGCGACAGTATAATCTTGAATCTCATATGTTTTTAATCGAAATGGGAGGTTGTGATGTTTTTCTCAAGGTGTAATGGTTATGCACTTCAGATATTGTCACCATTTATTCTAAGAATTTATATATGACCTTCGCCAACTTTGGGAAGAAACATACCCTTAATGGCATACATCTAATTCCCTTAAAACTGTAACCTCTCATCACATAAAAAAATTATTAAAAAAATGTTGCATTGTCATTATCACACACCTCAATTCAATATAGGTATTGGACAACCCTCTGTACAAGATTTTACCTAAATTTTAGCGGGCCCTCATTAAATATTATGAATTATTTGAAACGACTTAAGCCTTACCACCTTCATATGAGGACATGACCATACTATCCCCCTAATTCTAGGTATCTAACCACCAAATTTACATAATTATAGGGTTTCTTTTGCATATAATAATGAAATAGAAAATATCGATCATGAATTTTTGGAAGTGGGAATCATAACTCATGAATTACCCATCACCCATCATAGGTTTTCATTATGTTAAATAAGGATTAAGGTAATTGGAAAATGTTTCATAATTATTAGTCTCTTAATAATTTTACCATAAAGGATAAATTTTCAACCTTTGTTATTTTTGATCTCTTCAATGAAATTGAGGGCACTAATTATTGCACTAATATTGAAGGTCATTTTATATACTACCAAATAATATGAAAGAGGTGGATATCCACAAGGAAATTTGTATATATGAATGTAATTATGAGATTATTTTGATTTCCTTTGGCCTTTGGAATCATCCATCCACCTCCTATAGTTTCATGAATAAGTTTTTCCATGTTCCTATTAGCACTCTGTAAATCCATTTGGGCTAATAAAGGACCATAGAGGTAACCACAAGACCGCTTCGTACAAGAAAACCCGTATTTTCTAGAGAGAGTGGGCTCCCTCACTTGAAAAACGAAAAGCTTAGAGACTCTAAAGCACATAATTTGACAAAGACTACATCTGAGGAAAGAAAATTAATTTTTTTTGGAATTTAGTGGAGGATTTGGAAACACTAATGCATGTGATCAAAACGTTACTATCTCATGATACAAATGCATATACCAACCAATTACATATACAAAGGCCTATCTAGCACATCCTTCAAATAGATAAAGAATCGTAGTACAGTGGTAGATAAACATATTCAAAACTCAACCACATGTGATAGAAGAGAGGAGATCTCTATTACTGCATCTCAAATAACTGAATATTAAGAAGAAATACGGGATATAAAAGTGTACACTTTTCATTTACATTTTAAACATTAAGACACAACTATACTAGAGAAAACATGATGAAATAAAATTTATTTGTTCCATTACACCCTTAAATAAGACTGAAGAAAGATAAATGAGCTAACAAATACATAGGAGAGAAAAAATTCAAAGTGTAGTACAGCAAGTATCTCTAAAATGATCACTGGAATAACTCAGCATGAAACATTTTATTACTGAAAATATAGATAACTGTGCACAAGCATGTTTAGAATCAGTTCCCCATAACATCCAACCCCTTATACATTATATTTCATGAAATTAAATTGCATTACAAGCTCAAAAATATTATGACCAACTACAATGAAAGGTTTATCCATGAGAAGGATCGAACTGATCATAAAAGTAATAAGTTTTTAAAAACATATTTAGTTTTTAGAGTGGAAAAAGCTAAAAAACTAACTTAGCTCTTGTCATGCTATCCTATCTAGACACCATCCTAATCCATGAGAAACCTATCCAAATCCATCATAAATATTATCCATGCCTTTAGAAATAAAAATAGGAAACAATAGTCAACTACCAAATTTGGGCTATGCAGTAGCTACGCAACATGTCATGATTGCATTATCTTCCATGTATTAATAAACACATGGATGTTGAGTAGGTGATGAATAAGCTTGTGACAAAAAAAAATGTTCTACCATTCTTCCCATTACTCATTGAAGCCTCAACACTCCACACAAAACTGTGGACAATAGTTGCGCAACGTTGTGCAACAAGATTTTAAATTGTGCTTATACCTCATTTTACCGCCCCAAAATTTACAAAATCGTCTATTTATATAATAAATAATCTCATACTACCCAATCCAATCTTCAAGATGACAAAAAGTGACACAAACAACGTTTTGAAAAATGAAGGATTCTGCTACATAACACTAATAGTTCCCAGCTAATCATCAAAATTTGAACTTTTAGTAAATAAACCATGACATCCTCGTCCTTTTACTGGCCAAAGGATTTTTAGGAGATGGCTTCATCTCAATGAATTTTGAAGGAGTATAATATTACTTTATCAATACTGGCTGAGATGACTTTTACTATAGTTTTTCTTTAGACCTTGACCTAGGTACATTACCAGGAGGAGGTATGCCAACTTCCTGTCTATATTTACTCACCAATCTCCAAACTCTTGACAAAATTTGTTTTAGTACGTCATCTTTTTCTTCAACACTAGGTTATAGACATATAGATTCTTTGATTGTATCCTTACGGGGAGAGTCCATTTAACAAAGCTATTGGATATGTCCAGTGTCTCGGAGGCATCGATCACTTCTTTGTGACAATCCACAAGTAACTGGGTAAAATAATTCTTATATTTTTCACTGTCTTGAGTTATATCCATTACCTGCATTTGAAACTCCTCAACATCCTCCAGATATCTATAAAACTCTCTCCATTCATCAAAATATGGTCTCTTTGGTGACTGGGATATTTTTTTCATCTGTTGCACTCATCCTTCCTGAAATTTTGATGCTCTTCTTGTAGGCCTGCTAGACTCCACTTTGGGCTTCTCCAACTCTTCAACATATACAACTTATTTACCTTTCCATTTCACAGTGAGATTAGAGGATTTCTTTGATCTCTCCTTTGGCTGAGATGCTTGCAAGGCTTTCTCTCTAACGTCTCAATTTTGTTTCTTTAAAAAGGCTATAATAAACTATGTTTTTGCAAGTGCATCCTTCATCTTGGAAATATTTGGGTCTTCTTCCTTTGCTTCAAAATTTTGAGCTTCTTTTGCATATTTCCCTTCGTTTTGATCTTCTAGAGAAACATCATTCATTGAGGAGTTGTCTGCTACATAATCATCTTAGCCTTTTACCTAGTTCTAGGTATTAATAAGAATTGTGCACCTTGAACTGTCTCCTGTGCTTTCAAGTCTATTATCTCAAACATTTTTAGTAGAAATTCTACCACATGAACTTCTGGTGTGTCTGAACCTTCTTCTTTTCTTCCGTTCTTGACTTCCTTCTTGGATTCTTACAATGCTTCTTACCCTCGCTTGCTTTCTTCACTAATGTCTTGGCTACTGGTTCATCCTTTGGCTCTTCTTTATCTTCACAAACCTCCAAAGGGTGAAATATCTGTTTCAGGCTGTAAACCTAGATGTGATAGAAAAATTTTCCACGAAATTTTATTTATTTCAAGTTGATACATGACCAATATATTTATCAAAGCAAAATGAAGTAAAATATACATGTGATTCTCTTTCTTAACCTCCACTTTCTCTCTGATCCTCCCTAGGATCTTCAACAAATAGTAGGGTAGGTTCATTGGAGTTTTAGGTGTAAAATGTACCAATATTATAATTTTATATTGGTAAAATTTGTTGAACCTACCCTCATGTTGAGGCCTCGAAATTTGCTACAACAACATGGGGGATGACCACCCGGTCCAAACCTTAAAGCAGTTCCTTTTCCATTTGGAATGGTGGCTCTGACTAGTTTATCTAGTTCCAGTTACCTTTTCTCAATCTGCATTGGCTTAAAATATGATTTTTATCTATCAACAGGAAAGAGACATCAAATCATTTCTCTTGTTGATCAGACAAGAAAGTGATCCTTAAGCTAATTTGGGCTTAGCCAAGCCACAACCAAATTTTTTCCTCTTTGGGAAGAGGACCTTTTAGGGATGTATAATTTAATCTAAATGCAATATTATTCTAAGATGCAAACAAAAGAAACTATTTTAATCCTATCTCAATTAGGCAGATATAGGTCTATCACAACTGAGAGAAAGATGTTTTAAATATTTGAGATTTAAATATGTTTGTTTTAAATGAATATCAAGCTAACGAAGTAGTTCAATTAACTAACATTGTGAATACCAAACACATTCTATCTAAAGACCTCTTAGCTGAAATAATCAATCAACAACACTCAGGAAGTAGTTCTCAAATTGATATTGATCATTTAATTAGTAACTTGAATAATTAAACAATAATATGCAGAAATAGTTCACAACATATCACTATTCAATAAATCAATTTTATTAGACAAATTTTTGAGTAAATAGTTACTCAGAAATCAAAATTTAACCCATAAGAGTAGAGACAAATAATAACATAAATTGAGGCAAACTACTCATACCGACAGAAGTGCACAAGTATGCGAGTAAATTGACACATTCTTGTTATCATAAAATGAAACCAACATTTAAAATAATAGTATTATAAATACCATTTTATTAATTCCATTTCTGTAGCTCCGGTTTCTAAAGGTTCTTTTACAATGCCTGAACTTCTACTTTCAAAATCAGAGCTACAGTAGTGCAAGACTCTGTTCATTATACATAACTCAGAATCTAAAAGAAAAACCTCAATAATCTCTAGATCTGATATTCCTCTCCTCTCGCCATACACCTCTAAAACCTGTAGACAGTAGTGCCATCAGGAATTCTAGAATTGCAGAGGAGAGAAGTCTCTATTACATTTTGCAATCTACTATTTATAATATTTACAAAAGGATTTATTCATAAGAAAGTTTGTTTGAAGAGTGGTTTTTCTCAATCAATTTTCATTGGTTCAAAAAATACTATTCAATTGTTGGAGCCTTCTCATTGATTGAGAGCTTCTTCTTCTCATCTCTTCAACTGTTTTCTTGCAAAAACAAATCAAAATGCAAAATCTAGAAATTAAAATAGTTCCAATCAAAACATAATTAAATAAATAATTGAAAAAGGAAATATAACCTTTCTTTTGATTTCTATGCTGATATAATTTTCCAAGGATATAATTGACAAATGGATCTGCATTTAGAAGAAGTTTTGGGCAAATTAAAATGGAGAAAATAAAACTCAGAAAATGTATTTTGTTAAAAATTCAGAGCATGATATACTGCTGAACTTTAGACCCAATAAATCATCAAATTTGGAAATAAAACAGCTTCATAAATGTTCTTTGTGATGTTATCTATCTAATGAGCCATTTTGAGCCTCATTTGGCCAAGTAAAACTTCATTTATGATCTTCCAAAGTTTGTATATTAAAATTGACAGAATTCTGGAATTTTTGTTGCTTGGGCTAAAAATCATAATTTTTTAATTAAATTCTAATCATAACTCAGATTATATTTTTTAATTAATTAATGATAATTAATTGTAATTATATTATTAATCTAATTTACTTACAATCTAATTCTAAATTAAGTTATAATTATCAATTAATTAATTATAATTACATTATTAATTTTGATTAATAAAAACTATTTTGAAAATAAAATTAAACTAATTAGAAGGATTTATTAATTAATTCAGATACTAAAATATTATATCAATTTTATAATTTAAGTTATATTAAAATTATAATTAAAATACTATAATTAAAATATAATATTAATTATAATATTATATAGTATAATTATTTTAATTAATTAACTCAAAAGAATGCAAATCACTTGAGAGAGAGAGAGAGAGGAGTGTTGAGTCTCAAACGTGTTATCCATATTCATACATATTTCGATTATGTTATAACCATTCAGCCCTTATTGCATAGCCATGTGACCTAAAATCCTACATCAAGTAACCATTTTCATAAATATATGGGTTAGAATCCTTGTCTTCCAAAGTTATTTATTTTATGCATTTAAAGAGAATTTATGATTAGAAAGTAGAAAATTAACATAGTTTCATATATATATATATGTGTTATGAGTTTTGTGACTTGTGTAGGTCAAAAGGAAGCTTCTAAAAAACCTTTATGTGGCCTCCCAAAACCAAATTCGAATTTGAGTAGAGAAGATCATGGGATCATGAGGACATGTGTCTCATTTCCTTTTTGTATTGAAACTCTAAGAGGATATGTGTCTCATTTCTTAGTTGTATTGAAACTCTAAAAAGACACGTGTCTTATCATTTCCTTTTTGTATTGAAACTCTAAGAGGATATGTGTGTCATTTCTTAGTTGTATTGAAACTCTAGAAAGACATGTGTCTTATCATTTCCTATTTTGATTGTAACTCTAGAGATGGAGGGAGAGATTCATGGACTCCCATTAATGAGATAACTTCTCATATTTTGTATAAATAGGAGAATCTTTCTCCTATCATGAGTAGTGAAAAAATAGGAGAAGAAGAGAAAAGATTAGAGAGTGTTTTGTAACAAAGCTTAAGATGGAATGGGATGTAGATTTGTGAGTTTATAAATAAATAAGTTTAGTTCTTTTATGTTGTTTTGATCACATTTTCAGGGAGTTAAGGATTACACCAAATTGGTAGCAGAGGGCCCCTGCTATTCGAGGAAGTTTTGCATGTTTTCTAGATAAGTCATTTTCAATTATGTTTTGTCATATTTCTTTACTTAGATTTCTTTCTGAAATCATAGCTTTTAGCATTATGTTTCATGTCATTTTCTTAGATAAATGATCCTCATGATATTGCAGTTAGTCTCTTTCTCAAGCTCTTCCAATATATTTCTATTAAATGAATGGGATTCAATTGTGATATTTTGAGTTATTAGCATTTCATTTTTTGTTATTTAGTTGAAAAGAAGATCTTCATTTTCTGTTATTTAGTTAAAAAGAAGATCCTCATTATACTGCAGTTAGTCTCTTTCAAAAGCTTTTCCAATAAACCTCTAATTCATGAATGAAACTAAGTTGTAATATTGTCAGTTATTGATTGTTTTGCTTCATAGAAGATCCTTATCACATTATGATTAATCTCTTTCAAAAAGCTCTTCCAATAAACCTCTAACTCATGAATGAGATTTAGTTGTAATGTTATAAGTTGTTTCAACATTTCATAGGAGATCCTTACTACATTATAGTAATATTTTTCTCAAGCTCTTCCAATAAACTTCTATCAAATGAATGAGATTTCACTATAATTTTTTAAGTTACTGTTTGTTTCAGCATTTCCTTTTATGTTTTAGGAGATCCTCATTGCATTAGAATTAATCTTTTTCACAAGCTCTTCCAACAAATATCTAACTAAATGAATCAGATTAAGTTGTAGTATTTTGAGTTACTTTTCATTTCATGAATGTTCATTTAGAAGCTGTAATATCCATGGATTAGGACTCTCTGTTTTCATCATTTTCTAATTAGGAACAGAACTTGCAAATAAATTCTGTTTTAATTCATTTATTAACATTTCATTTTCTCCCTTGTTGACATAAATCTAACTTCATCTTTTTAGCATAGAGTAGCATACTAAGAATCAAACATAAAAACCCCAAAACATCAATAAAACACTAAAAACAACGAAGTAAGAAAAATGGATACTTAGGCACATATAGTGCATCACACTTCATCAGTTTACTAGCCCTGGTCGATAATTTATGTTAGCAATTTAGGACACTAAATTGACTAAACATTTTGGCGCCGTTGCCGGGGAAGTGTAACTAGGTAGCCTTATTTCTTACATCTAAAAAAAAAATTAATAATTTCTCAAGTATGCTCTCCTCCTGCACTTTGTGTGATCTAGAGGATCAGAAAAAGATTTTTTATGTTAAAAATAATAATAAATTATGTTTTCATCATTTCATTTCATTTTACAATAAACTTTAAAAATGATGAAAAATTTTAATTTCAATAATTGTTTTGTTTAATGAAATATATATGTATATTTTTGAATTTTTGAAAATATAATATATAATTTTATTAACAAATCAATTAAAAAAAAAAATGACTCATGGAAATAAGACCCACACATACGCATGAGGCCAGCCTTTGGCTTGGATTTACACATATATGTAGTCCTTCAATCCACACAAAGGCCCATGCACTGCAATTTAAAAAAAAAAAAAAGGAACCTTCACTTTTTCATATTCGTTTTTCCTCAAACAACAATTATTAGAAATCATTTAAAAAAAAAAAAAAAATTGCACACAATGAACGTATATCACATGAAGAAACTGTTGATGAGGAGAATATTGCAAATTGTTGATGAGGAGAAGATTGCAAATTGCTGAGGAAGAGAAGATTACAAATTCAATTGCAGGGACAGACAATGGAAGTGTATCATATGAAGAAATTGCTGATGAAGAGAAGATTTCAGAATGTTGATAAAGAGAAGATTGCAGATTCCATTGCAAGTAATTGGAATGAGGGAGATCGATCTGAACTTCTCTGTGAGACACAATCCATTATACTTCAAAACCTACAAATAAAAACAAATCAAACCACAAGTAATTTCCAGAAAACGAAATGCGTAATTGTCAAAAGCACCCGATTTTAAAACAATTTTTTTGAGCAAACCGAGGCGAATTAGAAACAACTAAAACATGGGTTTTTTCGGGAACGGGGCGAATTAGGTAATCCTATAATAACTTTCTGAAATTCGCAGCAATTTGGGAGAAGTTCAAGGTTCTTCGGAGCACTAATTTGCAGTGTCCGTGAGAGAAAAATGTTTTTTTTTTATGAAAACAGTCATGGTTTTATAAAATTCAATTTTGAGAAATAATCAAGGATTTGATTTCCTTATTTGAAGGAAAATGTGGCAGAATTCATGTGTGGTGGCACATGATGAGTGACAAATGGATTATTTCAGGCAAACACATTATCACATGTGCATCAAATGCAAGTTGTATAAATTGAGAAGGACTCTGCCTTCATCTCCTTCATAGTTAGGAATTTGACTTTAGAAATTTCAAGATTTTTATTTTTATCTTGCATGAAAGAGGCATTGGCATGACTTTGTTTCAAAAATATTCATAAGGAAAATTATTTCATCCATGCTTTATTTCATTAAAAAAAAAATAAAAAAAAATAAAAAAAAATAAAAAAATAATATTCAAAAAAAAAAAAAAAATTCTTCTTAATAATGGTTTGCAGGACAATTGGAAGATTATTTAGATGATTTCTAAACATTTGGCATTAATATTTTTGATGTGTATTTTTCTATAAAGTTTTACCTTGAAGAACACAGCGAATCTTTGTGATGCCAATTGTTTTACTAAGCATAGTGCATGAAGTCATCCGACAATAGGGAGTTGATTTATTTTTTTATGGTTATTCTTTAAAAATGGATTGTTATCGATATCATGAATTGGACTGAATATAGAACTTTTTGATTTACCTTAATCTTTTTCATTTGACATTTAATTTTTGCGTAAGAATCAGAAAAAAATTAGCTACTTCTTTTTTAACACACTTATGTTCTTTATGTCAAGTTTTTTTTGCAGATTTGGGATGACCGAATGATCATTGAAGGAAACTAATTATGCGCACGATTGGTTTTCAAATGACCGATTTCATGAGAAACATAAGAACAAGTCCATGTTCATATCCATCAAGACCATTACTTTTCCTCCCTTTTTGAATTGTAAATCCAACCAAGAAATTCAAAGAAAACCACCATTATTTTCCCAGCAAGAGTTAGTTGTTCATTTTCCCTCATTCACATACACTTTCCATTACTTTTTGTCTACTCCGCAAATAAAAGCAAGAAGCTCACCTACATGCTTATTTCCCATTGTCATTTTCCATTTTTCATTGTCCATTTCCATTTTCTTTTTCCTATCCTTTTCATTTTGCAAATAAACCTTGCTTCAATGCAAATTATTGAATCCATAGTCCTTCAAAAATTATTCCTTCATGCTCGCGTTAGATGATGGAGGATTCCTTAAGGCCTTCCTTCTAACAAGTCTTGGCCTATCGACATCAGCACATTATCTAGGTCCAAGACTAGAGTCCTTAATAGTACCTTGAGGCTTGTATGCATTAATGACAAGTTCTCTCGCTGACAATCATGGGAATACAAAAATGTACCTTGATTGTCAGATCTTGCAAGTAGCTCGGCATCAGCCCATCTATTCGCACTTCGTAAGATGTACTTAGGTACCTTGGCACTCATTGAAATTAATGGTGAGTTTGCCTCGCATTGGTTAACTACATTCATCAATGGTTAGTAATCCAATGACTTCTCTTCATGCTCGACATCAACACATTTATTCGCATGACTAGAATTGTACCATCGTATTTTGTAACAATTGAAGAATACATCATTTCGGCAGTTTGCAGTAGGAATCAATTTGTATCAATAGCAATAAAGATCCCAATCTTGCCATCATCACAAAGAGAGCAAAGAGAACAAAGAAGAAGATCAAATTCATTTGTTTACATAGTTCCTGATCCAACAACATCAACAGCCACACTCTTTAGTATACACAACTCATCCACATTTAAGGTAAGTGAAGGTATGTGGTTTTCTAATTTTTAGTCATGTAATTCATTAGAATGCTAAAATTGTAACTTTGGAAAAATTCCTCTCGCTTTTTCACATTTTCATATTTTTAGTTGGGGGGAAGGGACATCATTTCATATCCACATGTCATACACTATCACACATTTTTATTTCATTTCCACCCTCATATACTTCCCAACAAACTATTGTTGCAACATGATCCAAAAGATTATATGCCTTGCAAATGATCAATTCATTGATGGAGTATTTGATTCTAAATGTTTTCATGAACTTTGATGCAACAAAGAAAATAAAGTATTGTTACACGAGAACCATTGCTCAAAAAAATCGATTGTCACACAAGAACCAACCATATAAAAAAAATGTTGCAATCAAATGTATTATACTTTGCCAAAAGAAAATATTATAAAGCAAAGTTTGGAACGAATCTATATGAGTCAAAACTCATAAAAGATCAACTCATGGACAAATGAATCATTGCAATAGTTGCATGAGGACATGCAACAACTTAATTTTGGGGGTATGTTGAGTCTCAAAAGTGTTTTCCATATTCATACATATTTCCATTATGTTATAACCATTCAGCTCTTATTTCATAGCCATCTGACCTAAAACCCTACATCAAGTAACCATTTTCATAAATATATGGGTTAGGATCCTTGTCTTCCAAAGTTATTTATTTTATGTATTTAAAGTGAATTTATGATTAGAAACTAGAAAATTAACATAGTTTCATATATCTATATATGTGTTATGAGTTTTGCGACATGTGTAGGTCAAAAGGAAGCTTCTAAAAGACCTTTATGTGGCCTCCCAAAACCAAATTCGAATTTGAGTGGAGAAGATCATGGGATCATGAGGACATGTGTCTCATTTCCTTTTTGTATTGAAACTCTAAGAGGATATGTGTCTCATTTCTTAGTTGTATTGAAACTCTAAAAATACATGTGTCTTATCATTTTCTTTTTGTATTGAAACTCTAAGAGGATATGTGTCTCATTTCTTAGTTGTATTGAAGCTCTAGAAAGACATGTGTCTTATCATTTCCTATTTTGATTGTAACTCTACAGATGGAGGGAGAGATTCATGGACTGCCATTAATGAGATAACTTCTCATATTTTGTATAAATAGGAGAAGCTTTCTCCTATAATGAGTAGTGAAAAAATAGAAGAAGAAGAGAAAAAATTAGAGAGTATTTTGTAACAAAGCTTAAGATGGAATGGGATGTAGATTTGTGAGTTTATCAATAAATAAGTTTAGTTCTTTGATGCTGTTTTGATCACATTGTCAAGGAGTTAAGGATTACACCAAATTGGTAGCAGAGGGCCCCTGATATTTCAAGAGGTTTTGCATGTTTTATAGATAAGTCATTTTCAATTCTGTTTTGTCATATTTCTTTTAGATTGCTTTCTGAAATCATAGCTTTTAGCATTATGTTTCATGTCATTTGCTTAGATAAATGATCCTCATGATATTGCAGTTAGTCTCTTTCTCAAGCTCTTCCAATATATTTCTATTAAATGAATGAGATTCAATTGTCATATTTTGAGTTATTGGCATTTCATTTTCTGTTATTTAGTAAAAAAGAGGATCTTCATTTTCTGTTATTTAGTTAAAAAAAAGATCCTCATTATACTGTAGTTAGTCTTTTTCAAAAGCTTTTCCAATAAACCTCTAATTCACGAATGAGACTAAGTTGTAATACTGTGAGTTATTGATTGTTTTGATTCATAGAAGATCCTTATCACATCATGATTAATCTCTTTCAAAAAACTCTTCCAATAAACCTCTAACTCATGAATGAGATTTAGTTGTAATGTTATAAGTTGTGTCAACATTTCATAGGAGATCCTTACTACATTATAGTAATATTTTTCTCAAGCTCTTCCAATAAACCTCAATCAAATGAATGAGATTTCACTGTAATGTTCTAAGTTACTATTTGTTTCAGCATTTCCTTTTATGTTTTAGGAGATCCTCATTGCATTAGAATTAATATTTTTCACAAGCTCTTCCAAAAAATCTCTAACTAAATGAATCAGATTAAGTTGTAGTGTTTTGAGTTACTTTTCATTTCATGAATGTTCATTTAGAAGCTGTGATATCCATGGATTACGACTGTCTGTTTTCATCATTTTCTAATTAGGAACAGAACTTGCAAATAAATTTTGTCTTAATTCATTTATTAACATTTCATTTTCTCCCTTTTGACATAAATCTAACTTCATCTTTTTAGCATAGAGTAGCATACTAAGAATCAAACATAAAAACCCAAAAACATCAATAAAACACTAAAAACAATGAAGTAAGAAAAATGGATATTTAGGCACATATAGTGCATCACACTTCATCAGTTTACTAGCCTTGGTTGATAATTTATGTTAGCAATTTAGGACAGTAAATTGACTAGACAAGGAGGAGTGGAGTGGAAAGGTGAATATTAATATGCATAGAGAGGAGGAATAAGGGAGGAGAAAATCAAGAGGTAAGCATGAAGTATGGTTAGGTGAGATGGAGGGTGAGGTCACGAGAGTCATAAGGAGAATCACGAAACTTTGCTTAAACTTAAAAACCCACCGCATAAACCAAAACTGCATATCGCATGAAAATTATTTTCAGATTTTTTGAATCATATACATTGTGAATGTTTGCGATTATGCGATCGCCATGGATGCGATACGTTTTTTATATATTTTTATATTTTTTAATTGGGGTCCATAATTTTTAAAATTTAGTTAATTTAAAAAAATCAAACAAAATGTGGACCATTTATAATGATATTTTCCAATTCTAAACTACAGCCACTTTGCCATTATAAAAATTTTGATTTTTTCATTTTGTTTTAAATAAAGGAAATTATAATAAATTACCAAAATCTCAAAAAGAATGTTTTTTAAATGCTTTACAATTTGGCTGGGTTATTTAGTAGGATCATTTGTGAAAAATAAAGAATTAGTAAAAAAAAATTAACTATAAATTAATATTTACAATGAAGACTATTTTAATTGCGAAAATTGAAATATCATACACTTTATACATGTTTTTAACCCAGGTAAGAGAATGATCAAAACTTCAAAGGTGTGTCACTTACAGACCGGTTGACCAAATGAAGTGAAACAAGTATCATTGGAAAGCTTATGAAAAACCAGATTCAATGAAACAATCAAAATATAAATTCGATAAAAATGAAAAATGAAAAAATTACAAAATAATTAACTTAATAAAAATCCTAAAAGGTGTTTAGCCAAAATTTTGTAGAAAGAGTCGCCATTATTGAAGTGCATAAGTAAAAAATGGGGGGGTTGTGTCTTACCACAACACCTCACAATTGAAATACCTTTTAATAACCTTGAGTAGCTAGCTATGAGGATTTTAAAGTTATGTTCTAGGGAAATTTGTATCAAATTTATTCTTAAATAGTGCCTTAATAAACTCATTGAATAATGAAACATTTAAATTGTCTCCCTTGAACCATTTCTCTCCATCTACAGGAATATCGGTGGCATCAATAATAAATATCTCTGAAATAACCATCTCTAGGTCTCCTAACCTCACTCTACCCTCCTTCAAATTCAAGGAAAACAAACTATTCATCTACACATGGTGACATACTTCTTGTATTTTCTAACAAAATGGGATACAACATGAATTTTGAAATGCTACCCTAATTGTTGCGTTAGAATTTACTAGGGATAGAGTTTTTGGCTCAATTTGTACAATTTCCCCTCCCCTTTTTCTTGCAGTAGGAGCCATATACCTATGTATATAGGGAATTCTATTTTGGACTTTCATGGCAAGCTATGTCGACTACAACAACAACAGAAAACTCTATTTTTTGAACAACAACGAAAATGAGATGATGTACCTCATAGACATGCTGCGCAATGATGGAAAATGGCGTACTGACACCTTTGGAGACTGCTGGAAAAATAAATAACCCTACAAACCTTTACCTAGAGAAGATCAATACATGACATAGATCGTTATTCATTTACAAAACCATACCTTCAATTTTTTAAATAAAATATGTGTGGCAGAGGGCATGCATACAGACTCTTAAATAAGAGGCTAACATGACTTACCTAACCCTAAATTAGGATCATTGACAAAATTATGATCTGAGTAGTGAGACCCTACCTCTCGAAAGTGAAAACCAAGTCATTTAAAGACTGTGTGGATTTCGAAGTATGATACACAGTGAGTGCGTAGCACTATGTAAATAAATGACTGCATAGTAGCAGTGCACACGAAATGAATTTGTGGTAGCTACAACTCTATCTTCGATCATTGTCTTAACTATGAATTGATCCCTGATCTTCAACCATGATAATTAACTAGCTCGAACTCAGAAATGTAGACACCGCGCAAGAGATATGGTGGTCACCTTATTTGATTTGAATTATCACTTAATTTTTCATGTAGCACGATGTGATAAGGTGCTCCATTTGGGATGATATGATGGGTTTTGTATGGGAATCATTAGAAAATTAGGGAGCATGTGTTATAGGGTTGTGGAGATTATATAGGTTATGTCATGTATAATATGTAATCATGGTCCTTTGAGGGAATAGGTTTAGACGAGATGGGGGAAAATAAAATTTACGTGAGTAATGAATAGGCGATAAAAAAGGGAATTTATAAATGGATAATGAGGAATTTAGTTTATCCAACTAGGTAAACAAGGGTATATTAGAGGGGGAAATGAGAAATAGGATATTATCAAAAGAGTATTTTCCTTGAGCAACAAAAATTGAATGTAATGATCAGAAGAGAAATTTATGACAAACACATAACTAACACATACCCCTTGACTCAACTGATCAAAAATTTATAACCATGACTCCTAATGACTCAATAATACTTCATGCTTCAACTTAACCACTTAATGAATAAAGTCATGGTGATGTGGGACAATGAATTTATAACTTATGACAACAACAATGACTATAAGTTCGACTTATTCAAACTAAAAATTAAAGAAATCCAAATACATTCGACAAATTAAAACTAATGACACTAACATTGGATCCATTAGGGATGGAAGCTTCCTAGCGAGGTTCCAAGAGCAAAAACATAGAATAATAGCCTATTCAGACCATTGGGCAATTGAGTCAACTAAAAACTGAAAATTGAAAGCATGATTTAAAGACTGAAAAATTGACTACTGACTAACTGAAATTATTTAACTAATGGAAGGATATCATCGGAAGATTAGGGCCTTCACCTCGGGCTTCAAATTCTGATGATAACCACTCACCTGCTGGAGATATATATATTTATATATATAGTCATGTGAAATTATTCCTCCAGTGTAGCCAATCAAGAAAATGACTTCTTGACTTAGTTCTTCTCACACTTTCGTTGAGAAGGCAGAATGGAAACTCAAAATAAAAATTGAATCCATGCTCCACAGAGGACACAAAAAACTCCTTAACTGATAACTACAACAATCTTACAGTTGATTCTTTAAAACCATGAAAAACTACCTCTTTTTTATGATTGAAACAAATTAAAAAAAGGATATTTGAAAACATGAAACATTATCCAATCTTCTCCAAATTCAACTTCAAAGAAAATGGAATTAGTAGGTTTTTTATAAAAATTTCCAAACTTTTCTTACCATCTTCAAACATGATAGCCAAATTATTTATCCTGGGATTGTCCTTTTTTTTATCAAAAACTTCTGTTGTGATCTCATTAGATAACTTTGTTTGGAAACTATCATTTTGATTTTCATGATAGGAGACAATTTTTGGCACCTGATCCTCTTGTAGATGTAAAATGCCACAACCATGAACTATTTCACTCCTTATATTTTCCACGCAAACAATTTCAGCAATCTAATTTTCATGGAATTTTTCATGAGATAAGAATTTATCAGAGGAATGACATGATGGAAAATTTGAAACACTATGTTCATCCATGATTTAGTCCCATGAAAACTAACAATATTGCTGCAAATCATCATTAAAATCATGAGATGAAGCATGTATTTCATCATGCAAATTTGATTTGTATTCAGTTACGAAAGAAAAATTTTGTTTGTTGGAGATGTTCTTGTGTATCAATGATGCTAAACTCTACTAGTTCTCCCTCGTGATCACAATATCGCTACAAATGGTCATCAATTGCAAAGGATGGAACATGACTGTTATTATTGAGATTCTGTTCGGTTGCACTTTCATCCAAGGGAGAAAACAACTTTTCATCTTGGTGATGGAAATGGTTCTCGTATGAAGCCTCCAGTATGTCTTCATCCATGAACTCTTCATTTCCATAAGAATTTTCAAGATTTTGAATGAAATCCTAAAAATTCTCAACCAAAGACAAAGAAAGATGGGACTCTTTGTATTCTCAAAAAACACTAAATGAGAATATTGAAGGAAATAAATACTATTAAATTGCAGTCCTTCATACCAATATCTCGCTTTTCCTTCCAGAGTAGCCATGAACATCTTCATCAGGCAATATTTTGGAAAGTTAACCCTAAAATTGTGTCAATGTATGTGAAGTTTAGTCAAGTGAAGAGCTGCATCATCTCCTTTCTCGTATTTGAAATTTAGAAAATATGATTTCTAGTATACATGAGGCATGTAATTTGGAAAACCTGGAATGTGATCTCATTTCATGGGAGCATACCTCACAGCTAAATTATTTTTTTTACATTAGAGTTTCCAGTAAAAATTTTATTTATCAATCCTGTTGCTAATGGAGTGTTTGGATCAGGTTACATTTTTATTTGGAGTCACCAGGTGAATGGTTCAGGCTTCATATGTGTCCGAGTGTCGTCCACCATCATCAATCATATTTGAAAATTATACAATATTTCTTCAAGAAGACGAAACCTCTTGTTCCACGTCAACACCCCCAATATGTTAGCACTTCGTAAATCCCATAATGATGATGAAAGTGCCATAAATTTAACCACAAGACCACTTTGGACTAGAAAACTCATATTTTCTAGCCGGAGGGGGCTCCCTCACTTGAAAAATGTAAATTTTAGAGATTCTAAAGCACATAATTTGACAGAGACTAGATCTGAGGAAAAGTTTTGATTTTTTTTTGGAAATTAGTGGAGCATCTAGAAACATTAATGCATGTGATCACAAGGTTACTATCTCATCATACAAATGTATATACAAACCAAATACATATACAAAGGCCTGTCTAGCACATACTTCGAATAGATAAAAAATTGTAGTATAGTGGGAGATAAACGTATACAACACTCATCCACATGTGATAGAACATATGCGATTTTTGTTACTTCATATCGAATGACTGGATATTAACAATAAATATGGGAGATAAAAGTGTAACACATTTCATTTTCATTTGAAACATTAAGACACAACTAAACTAGAGAATACATGATGAATTCTAATATATATGTTCCATTAAACCCTTAAACATTACTTAAGAGAGACAAATGAGTTAGCAAATACAGAGGAGGGAAAAAAATTCGAAGTATAATACCGCAAGTATTCCTAAATTGATCACTTCAATAACTCAACATTAAGAATTTTATTACTGAAAATATAGATCACAGTGCACAAGTATGTTTAGAATCAGTTCTCCATAACATCCAATCCCTTATACATTATCATTCCTAACATTAAATAACATTACAAACTCAAAAATATTATGACCAGGTACAATGAAAGGTTTATCCACAAGAAGGATTGCAATAATCACAAATGTAGCAAGTTTTTAAAAATATATTTAGTTTTTTTAGTGGAAAAAGGAAAAAAAATAGCTTATCTCTTATCATTCTATCCTACCTAGACACCATCCTAATCCATGATAATATTATCCTAATCCATCATAAATATTATCTATGCCTTTAGAAATAAAAACAGGGAACAACTGTCAGCTACCAAATGTGGGATGTGGAGCAGCTACGTAACATGTCATGCTGGCATGACCTTCTAGGTAATAAGAGACACCTAAATCATGATTAGGTGATGAATAATATTTTGACATCACACCATATTTTTCCATTCTACCCCTGACATGTAGAAACCTCAACACTCCACACAAAATTTTGTGTACCATGCGCGCAAGATTTGTGCATCGCTGTGTCACAAGATATCAAATTGTGCTTGTATCTCCTTTTCCCACCCCAAAATTTAGAAAATGGTCCAGCTATATAATCAAAAATATTAGACTACCCAAGCCAACCTTGAAGATAGAAAAAATTGACACATACAACCTTTGGAAAAATTGAATGACTCTGCTATGTAACACTGACAGTTCCTAACTAATCATCAAAATTTAAACATTCAGAAAATAAAACATTACCTCCTCCTCCTTTTACTCGCTAAAGGAGTGTTGGGAGATGTCTTGATCATAGTGATTTTGGAATGAGTATCATCGTCTTTGATCAATACTAGCTGAGATGACTTTGACTTTGGTTTTGAATTAGGCGTTAGCCTAGTTACATTACCAGGAGCAGGTATGCTAGTTGCCTATCTATATTTTCTCACCAATCTCCAAGATCTTGACAAGCTTTTCTTCATGTACCTCATATTTCTCTTAAACTCTACGTTCTAGAAAGACAGATTCTTTTCTTGTCTCCTTGCAAGGAGAGTCTATATGAAAAACCTCTTGCATCTTTCTAGTGCCTTCGAGGCGTCAATCACTTATTTGTTACAATCCACAAATAACTTGTTAACAACTTTCCTGTAGTTTTCATTGTCTTGAGTTATTTCCATTACCTACATTTGGCACTCCTCAAGCTCCTCTAGATATCTGTGATACCCTCTCCATTGATCAAAATTTTGTCTATATGGTGAATGGCCTATTTGTTTCATCTTTTGCACTGATCCTTACTGAACTTTTGATGCTCTAGCTGTAGGCCAACTAGACTCCACTTTGGTCTTCTCCAACTATTCAACATCTACAAACTATTTACCTTTCTCTTGTTTAGTGAGCTTAGATGATTCCTTTGATTTCCCCTTTGGCTGAGCTGCTTGCAAGGCCATCTCTCTAAGCTCTCAGTTTTGTTTCTTTAAAAAGGTTATCTTAAGCTGTGATTTTGCAAGTGCATCCTTCATATTGGAAATATTTGGGTCTTCTTCCTCTGCCTAGGAATTTTGAGCTTCTTCTGCATCTTTCCCTTCTTGTTTATCTTCTGGAGAAAATTTATTTTGTTTAGGAGTTGGCTCCTCAACAACCTTCTTACCCTTTGACCTAGTTCTAGGTCTTAATAAGAACTGTGCATCGTCAATTGTCTCATGTGCTTTCAACTTTGTTATTTGAAACTTTAATGTTAGAACTTTTACCACATGAACTTCTACTATTTGAAACTTCTTCTTTCTTTTGTACTTGAATTTTTTCTTGGCTTCTTACTTTGTTTATTTCTCTCACTTATTTTCTTCACTACTATCTCAACTCTTGGTTCATCATTTGGCTCTTATTTATCTTCAAAAACCTCTGTGGGTGAAATATTTTCTTGAGGCAGTAAACCTATACCTGACAGAAAGCTTTTCCACAAAAAATTATTTCTTTCAAGTTCATACATGACCAATATCTTTATCAAAGAGAAATGAAATAAAATAGACATGTAACTATCTTTCTTAACCTACACTTTCTTTTCCATCCTCCCTACTCTCTTAAACAAATAGTAGAGTAGGTTCATAGTCATTTTAGCTACGAAATGTACCAAGCATGTAAGATGATACTGGTAAACTTTTTTGAACCTACACTCACAAGTGAAATAACTTTGAATAACCTTTAGTAGCTAGCTATGATGATTATGAAGGTATGTGATAGGGAAATTGGTATCAAATTTAGTCTTAAACAGTGGCTCAATAAAATCTTTGAAAAATTAAACCTTTAAATCATCTCCCTTGAACCATTTGTCTCCATCGACAGGAATACCGGTGGCATCAACAAAAAATCTCTTTGAAATAACCATATCCATGTCTCCTAGCTTGAATCTGCCCTTCTTGAAATTCAATGCAAACAAATTGGCTAACTCCACATGGTGACCTAATGCTTGCATTTTATGACAGAAAGGGATACAACCTAAGTTTTCAAATGTTACCCTAATCATTGGGTTAGGTTTTACTAGGTCTATATTTTTTGGTTCAATTCATACAATTTCCCCTCCCTTTTTACTTACATTGGGAGCCATCTACCTATGTACACAGGGCAAGCTCTTTTGGACTTTCTTGGCAAGCTATATGGAATACAACAACAATAGAAAAGTATGTTTTTTAGATAAAAATGACAACAGGATGATGTACCTTGCAGACACGCTGTGTAGTGAGGTAAAATTGTGTGTTGACACCTTCAAAGACTGCTTGAAAAATGCACAACCTTACAAACCTTTATCTAGACCAGCGCAACACATAACATCGATCACCACTCATTTGCAAAACCATGCTTTCAATTTTTGAAATAAAATATGCATGGCACATGGCATGTAGAGTGACTCTTAAACCAGAGGCTAACAAGACTTATCTAACCCTAAATTAGGATCATTGAAAAAATTAGGATTTGAGTAGTAAGACCGTACCTCTAGAAAGTGAAAACCAACTCCTGCCAAGGTTGTGTGTCTTTGGAAGGATGCTACGCAGTGACTGCATAACACTATATGTAGAGATGATTGCATAGCACTAATGCACAATAAATGACTCTCTAGTAGCTATGAATCTATCCTTGATCACAATTTTAACTGCGAATAAATCGCTATTCTTCAACCATGATAATTAACCAGCTCAAACTCAACAATGCATACATTGTGCAAGAGATATGGCGGTCACTTTGTTTTATTTGAATTAGAACTTAATTTTTGATGTAGCATGATATGATAAGGTGCTCCATTTAGGATGATATGATGGTTTGTGCATGCGAATCATTAGAACATTAGGGAGCATGTGTGCTTGGGTAGTGTGGGGAATATATGGGTTATGTCATGTATAATATGTAATCATCGTCCTTTGAGGGAATAGATTTAGATGGGATGGGAGAAAATGAATGTTATATTAGTAATGAATAAATGATAGGAAAGAGGATTTATGAATGGATAATGGGGAATTTAGGTTTTGGAACTAGGTAAACAATAGTATATTAGAGGGTGAAATAAGAAATAGGATATTCTCAAAATACCGTTTTCCTTGAGCAACAAAAATTCACTGTAATAGTCTCAAGAGAACTTTTTGACAGACACATAACTGACACATAAACCTTGACTCGACTGATTAAAAAAATTGTAACCATGACTCCCAATGACTTAATATTGCTTCATGCTTCAACTAAAGCACTCAATGACTAAACTTATGGTGATGTCGGATAATGACTTTCAAAAATATGAAAACAAGAATGACTATAAGCTTGACTTATCAAACTAAAAATTAAAGAACTCAAAATACATTCGACAAATGAAAACTACTGACCCTAATAGTTCCCAATAAAATTTTGGTCTAGTATTCTCTTATGACACCTTGATCTACAAAAATATAATGGAATACCACATAGACCATGTTAGTGGAGCCATTCAACTCCATCAAGACCACTAATTTCTAGATCAAAAACTAAACTAATAATTTCTAGATCAAAAACTAATAATCGTATTTTGAATAATTTTCCAGACTAAATGTTATCACAAACAAAGTGATATAAGTGGGTAACTTGGAAACTAGGGTATTATTTGAGACTATATATAAGAAGGGTAAAGGAAATATCTCGGATACTATTTTATCTAATTAATTTGAGGAGGATGAATTCATTTATTTCTTATCCTTATCCATTCCAAGTTAGCTCAAGGAATCCCATATAGAATGGCTAGAAAACGACACCATATTTATATTGATCTAAAGGATATAGGAACAGCCTAACCCTGTAGAAGCTTATAGTACATGGAAGAAGAATGTTGTAAAGTATAAAAAAGGTCACATTATTTTGGTAAATAAATTTTCCTAAAAATAAAGGTTATTATAGGTATATTCTTTTTATAGAGACATTAATTGTACTTTTCGAAGATACTGTTAAATAGATAGAAACTCATTCTTTTCGTAGGACATGAAGATAGAGATCCAATAGTTTGTAGAAACCTGCAAAATTTTATGAGTAATAAGGCAGATACAATGAGGACACTAGGACCTTTGGTATCACTACAAATCCAAACATATATATAGAATAAAATCTCTATACATATTATAGTATGAAAAGATGGTAAAAAATCAAATATCATGGTGGTAGTTCATCATTTATCCTAATGTAACCATTTTTATGTCTTATTTCTCCAGTTTTGCTCCTTTTTATTTTCCCAAATCTTTAATAATTAAACTTTCAAGTTACAGGCATGGTCATATCCATCTTCTCAAATTGTGGTCCTACATTCACAACTAAATATTGGGATAATATGATTAAATTCTATGATATGCAATTAGATATGACCATTATGTCTCATCCATACACATATGGCCAAATTTAAGTGGTGAATGTAACATGCTAGGGTTAAAATTTCATGTTATAATGGTAATAAAGGAAAAATAAGACCAAGTTCATGGGACATGTATTCCAAGTTGAATGTTGACCAAAAAAATCTAGTGGGTGTGACTTTTGATTTTTTATGGCTAAGGAATCTGAAAAAGGCATTGGAAAAGGAAAAGAGCCATTAATTGACATATATCTATGAAAATAAAGGAGAATTGAAGGAAATGGAAATGGAAGTTCCCAGGTTTGCATGAATAGAAAATTTAGGCAAAATTAGACGAAATTGAATAAAATATAGGCCTCAATGATAAAAAGGCTTTTGAGGATCAATTCACAACATTTGATAATTATTGGAACATTCTGGCATTGGAGAAAGGAAGTCAAGGAAGAACTAGGAAAGAAAAAGGAAATAAAAGGAAAATCACATAAGGTTGACTAATGTAGATTGAATAGGCGAATTCGAAGTTAACAAGTTGCATGTGTGATTTCCAAGTTGGTTTGTGAATACATGGTGCATGAATTTCTTTATTTCATTGTTTTGTTTTCATTGGCATGGGTTTTGTTGGGTGTGACAGTGGAGTTAGCCTTTCCTTTTCATTTACATATATCCATGGTGTGATTGGATGCTTTTGTAGTTAAGATTTAGATTTCTAGAAGGCTTTCGAATGAGGTGAGGTGGTCTCGGGAAAATTCCCAAGGGTTGGGGATGGAGTTGGTTTAATGTTTGGGAAGCCCTAAACAGGCGGGTAGAGATAGGAAAATTCCTCAAGGTATTTCTGAAGGAACTTCGAGGCATCGAAGATTGTTTTGAGCTTAGTGATCTCTTTATTGGTTTTGGAAATATTATGATAGCCTAAGGGTGGAGGTGGTTTAATATCCAAGAATCCTTGGTTGTTTATGTCTTGGTTTTCTTAAGTGTTATCTTGACCCGTTTTGGCAAGATCACGGGAGCATGAGGGTGGAGATGTTTTAATATATGAAAGCACTAGTTTTTTATGTCTTCAGATCAAACATTCATGCTTGTAATATGGAACGAGGGTGATTCTCTAAAAGAAATGTTTTTTTCAAATCAAACTATGGTCGGTTGCTATCTGAAAGTCCCTGACTGAGTTGCATTTTACATCAATTAATAAGATATGTTTTCCTATTTTATTCTATGAGAATTTTTACTTGTTATTATGGTGAATTAATGGTTTTTATGTAATGGTTAGTAATATGTTCATGTCTTGTTTATAAGCATGGATTTGCAATGTACTCTAGCACATCCTTGTTTAGGATTTGATAAGGATGTGATGGTTAATCACTACATGGGATAACAAGTGGTATTACAGCTATTATGAGAGGGAATTAGACCTTAGTGATGATTCTCCTAAAGGTTTCAGACTCCTATGTTTAGATATGAATTCATGAACTGTAGATTACATTTTCATCATATGTTTGATGAAATGAAGGTCATGGTTAGGTATGGTTAGGTCAAGTATTTGATCAAGTTTTTTATTATTTGCATTATCTTCAAGTCTTTTATCATTATGGAAAGTTTCAGGAAATTTTTATCAGTGGTTTGGAGGTTGTCTCGGAATTATGGCTCAAATATTGGGAGCATGAGAATTTAACTAAGAATTTTATGTCACAATGACATTCAGGAAGGGTTTTTCATGTGGTTGGAGGATCAAAACCGCACTCCTATAGGATTGTGCATGAATTTGGGGTGTTAAGTCAATGAAATATAACTCTATATCAGGGTCAGGTCACTTGGGGTGGTTATTTGGCCCTTGAGGGTCTTGTAAGCCTTGCATTATTTCAATTTGTGGTCAATAAGTTCCAATAATTGACCCCACTTCCATAACTAAATCTTGGAGGTTGAGTCATGTCATAGCAACTCTTCGTCTCATTGTTACCTTGGACGACTCATAAAATTCGGTAAATATTCAAGGGTGTGGTTATATGGTGGTATTAGATCTCCCAAGTTCAATAATTGGGCATGATGGTAGGAATATGTTTGCCATGTATGCATCTGAATGTCCATGTGGTTGTTATCCACACATTTCCATGTTTATGGTTGTTTTGCATGAGGTAATTGTATGTAGCTAGTGTTAACATGCATGATGTTGATACATTTATATGACTATGTATATACATGTATGATGCTAATATGGATTGATTTGTAAAAATAATATATCATCCCCTAAAACTTCACTAAGGCATGTTGATTATGTTTATATTTGTTTTATCTAACATGGTATGTTTGCATGAAGAATAGGATCATATTTTATTAGTAGAATGGTGGATTATAGTTCATGAAACTCTCCTTATATATCAGATGAGAAACCAGGAGATGAGTAATCTCCTAGCATAGGAGATATCTTGAGAAGTCTAAAAGAAAAAATTATAAGTGCAATGCAGATACCAGCCAAATCATTAAGTCATGGGAACTACTTACAAGGGCATAGAAGAATCAAGAAGAATTTCATGTAGTTATCCTTCAGAGATTTTTATACTTGCATAGATAGAAGCAACCATGGATCAATTATGGATAGGACGACAAGAGTAATGGGGCATATGGTAGTAGGTCTCATGATAGGTACAGATCAGACATGGATGACATAGTCAGATATGGAAGGTTCTTGGATACACTTGATAGGAGATACAGTGGCTACTTGTTTTATTCTAGTTCCGGTTCAAACAAGTTTCATGGTCATCGTCACTATCATCCTTATAGGAGGAGTGAGTGGGGATATTTTCCAGAGGATTTCAAGAAAAAAAGGCCACCTAAATTCAATGGAGAGTTGAAGAAACCGAAATATCCAAAGGCATGATTGCTTGGTATGATTAATTTATTTGAGGTTCATGACTATATAGAGAACATGAAGGCCAAGATAACTATTTTAATTCTTAAAGAGAAAGGAGACATTTGGTGGGAAGATGTGAAGTGTGTCAGACACATCAAGACATAGGAGCTGATTTGGTATGAATTCAATGTTTAGGAATATGTACTTTTAAGAAAGGTACTATGATGAAAAACCCAAGGATTTATATGAGTTGAAGATGGGATCTATAACAAATGAGGAGTACACGACTAAGTTCCTCGATTTTCTGAGGTATGTGCCTTAACTTAAGGATGAGAAGGAAAAACTTCATAGATTTATGAATGGGGTTTCAAGATTTAAGGATCAGATTTGGTATAATGAGCCTTGGTCACTAGAAGAAGTCACTGGACAGTTGAATCAATTTTATGAGCAATTGAAGCATAAGACTGAGTGTAAGCATGTTTGGAAAGGTAAGTAAACGAATAAAGGTAAATTGACATTAGGGGAATTTTTAGGTCTAAAATGGGCCTCCTGAGGAAATTATAAAATAATAATGGAAATAATAAAATAAGATTTGATTACATCATCAAATTATACACGAAAAAAAGAAAAACTACTTTTACAACTCGTATTTTCAACTTATCTCCCAAAGTTTTTACCAAAATTTTGAGCGAGAGTACTCATTGGATGAAAAAATTAATTCTTCATCCAAGGAGTACCCATGTTTCATACTTTCGATGGACCCTGATACACAAAAAATGAGAAATACATGAAAAATGTGATTGCAATTACGTTTTTTCATGTATTTCTCATTTTTCATGTAGCAGGATCCATAGAAAGTATGCAACATGGGTACGCCTTGGATGAGGAATTAAAATTTTCATCCAGCGAGTACTCCCGCTCAAAATTTGAGTAAACACTTTAGGAGATAAGTTGAAAATACGAGTTGAAAAAATAGTTTTATTATTTTATTATTTTTTAATCGTTTTACCCTTTTACTTAAAAATTGGTGAATCATCTCCCATGGTTGACATCATCATCTTGAATCCTATTTGTTCTTATAAAGTTTTTTGCGTTATACTTTTTTCTTAGGAGGCCCATTTTAGACCTCAAATTTCTGCTAATGCAGCGAAGCGAGGAATACCTAAAAATGTAGGCGAGAACAAAAATGTTTCTCCTTACAAGAAAAATAAGGAAATTGAGAAGGGAAATTTGTCTCATCCTTGAGAGAAGCATAGAAAAGGTAGTTGGCCTTTGAAATTTTGGATATGTGGGAAGGATCATCACAAGAATGGTTTTTTTATTATATAAGGGTTGCAAAACTCATATCTACAGTACTCAGGAGGTGCAGATATTTGGGGTTTTTGGGTAGACAATTCCTTGGATCTATGCAGCATGAACAAGCACGCGGATCACCAGACATCCAATATGAATATGGAAGGTAAGCTCTATGATCAATTTGTTTCCATTTTTATTGACCCTAGATCTAAGTAGAGTTATGTTAATTATAAGTTTGTGGATAAGTGTGGTTTGAAAAAATAAATGCATGCAGAGTCTTGGTTTGTGTAGTTGGATACAGATACAAAGAAAATATTTTATCATTGGGTAAGAGCTTGTTCATTTGAGCTGAATGGTATTCCTACATCATTGCATATAACTGTGCATCCATTGGGATCATAAAATATGTTTTTGGGTATGGATTGGTTGTACTTTCATATGACTAAGGTGGATTTTTATGAGAAGTATAATGATTTCTTGGATGACGATGGATACAAGAGAATATTGTAGGGTAAGAAGAAGCCTACATCAGTCAGAATGGTTACAAACATGAAGGTAAAGAGAAGTTCAAGGAAAGGGTGTGTGTTATTTGTAGTGCATGTTTCAAGTGACAAAGGTAAGGTTGTTGACAATGTGGAATTCTTGAAGAGGCATCTAGTTTTACATCAGTTTCAAGATGTATTTCAAGTAGAGATTAAAAAAATTTCTCCTCATAGGGAAGTGGAATTTTCTATTGAGTTGGTACCATGATCAACACCAAAATCAAAGGCACCTTATAATATGAGCACTCCATAATTAGTGTAACTAAAGTTGTTTTTGAAGGAAATGCTTGACAAGGGACACATTAGGCCAAGTGAGCTCCCTTGGGGTGCACCAATGTTGTTTGTGAAGAATAAGGATGGTACTCTCAATTTGTGCATTAATTACAGAAATTTGAGCAAGGCGATGATTAAAAACATTTATATGTTACTAAGGATTAATGAATTATTTAATCAATTTAAGGGAGAAAATTTGTTCTTGAATATTGATTTGATATCAAGATATCATCAGGTACACATCAAAGAAGAGCACACCTATAAGACTGCTTCCTAACCAAGTATGGGAATTATGAGTTTGTTGTGGTTCCTTTTGGTTTGACTAAATCTCCAACTACTTTCATGTGTTTTATGAATAATATCTCATGTCCTTACTTGGGCATGTTTGTGATAGTATTTCTTGATGATATATTGATATATTCTAAGAATGAGGAATAACATGCCGAACACTTAACAACAATATTGAGATTATTAAGAGAGCATAAATTATATTCCAAGCTTAGTAAGTGAAATTTCTTTTAGAAAAAATTTCATTACTTTGGATATGTTCTTTCCAAGGAAGGTATAGTAGTGGACCCAGAAAAAATAAGAGCTATCATGGAATGGGAAGCTCATAGGAAAGTGGAGGAGGTTAGATAATTCATGGGGTTAGCAAGTTATTATAGGAGGTTCATCATAAAATTCTCTCAGAGTTCCTACCATATTACATATTCGTAGAGGAAAGTAAGTAAACTTGAATGAATATAAGAATGTGTAGCTATTTTTTAGCAGTTGAAGAAATTTCTTAATAACACTCCATTTCTAAATATTGAAAATACAGATAAAGAGTTTGTTGTGTGTACATATGCTTACAGGAGAGGAGTTGGTAGAGTCCTAATGTAGGAGGGACATGTGGTATGCTACGAGTCAAGGAAACTGAATGAGCATGATCAAAACTATGTGGCAGATAATATTGAGTTGGAAAATATCATTCATGCATTGAATATGTGGAGGCATTATCTTCTTGGTAGGAGGTTCGGCTTGATGATTGATCACAGTGGGATGAAATACTTGTTTGACCAATGCAGTCTAAAATTTGGGAAAGGTAGATCATTGGCTACGCTCATTCAGTTTGACATTGAGATAAAATACATTGAGGGTGAGGATAACTGGGTTGGAGAGGATCTTATTAGAAGAGTTCAAGTATATATCATATAACAACTAATGAGTCTCATCAATATGTATATTTTTAAGAACATGATGCCATCATACAGCCTTAAAAGTATCATTTTGTTACATTAATTCACATTTTTGGTTATATTATACTTAGTAGGAAGAGTAAAAGGTGTTTCTCATAGTATGCAGCCTAATGTGGTTTAATTGCAGGAAAATGAATCTTTTTTTAGGTATTCACTAATGTGGAGGCTCAATGCAGACAAGAAGGAGAGAATTTATGGGGAATTTTTACCTCCTTAACTCCCTAAATTGGCTTGGGATCATAATATCCTCTCTCATTAGTTTGAATTCATTCGTAACCGAGTAAATCCTAGTGCAAGTGAAGCTCAAGAAGGACAAGATCCACTATTTTCGAGATGAAGGATGAAATCACTTCTATTTTTAAGGGATCTGCTATCAACTACCATTTTGTATTGATAAAGAATATTAAAAGCTCATTAGGATTCTAATTTTTGTTTTAGATAGGTGTATATATTGAGCTCAGAGCTTGACACTGTCATTTTTAACTTTTATCTGATGTATAATAATTTTAATTTATGATAAGGAGAAGCTTGTTATTAAGCTACATTTGAGTTAGTTCCATAAGGCTGAGACCCTTGGATTTTTTCCCAACCTAATGTCTTAGGTCCCTCTTGTGTATTTTATTTTTGTCCCTAGCTTCAAGCATTCCCTAGCATTCTTTCATTTCAGTCGAGGTTAAGATATACAAAAAAATTATGATTGGAATCTTTCGCGTCACCTCTCTTATGGGAGAATGGTTGGAAGAATTCACAATCTCAGTAAAAAATATTTTGCTTATGATTTCTTCGAAATAGAGGAATGCTAGTTTCCCTTTTGCATATTCTCTTTATGTATCTTTCAATATATTTTGGTGACTTTAGTAATGTTAGAAGCATAAAATAGAGGTTATTTAAATTCAACTCATCTTTTCCATCGTAGTTCTTATTACTGCATTAATGATCAAATAATGAATGTCAGAGACTGATCGTTTGGTTGTGTTAGTATGGAAGTAAGGACACATATTAAAACTCCATATTGGACTACATATTCCCTCTCCATCTCTTAATCCCATAGTTAAGACTCTATTTTCACAGTAACTCTGCTCAACAATTTAGGACACTGTGGGCAGTCATCCTGGTGGAAGATAGACCTCAAAGAGGTCTTCGGCTTGCCTAGGAGGCTTTTATAGACTTCCTCCACTCTCCCTAACATTGATCCACCTCTTTATTCCTTGAAGAATTCATCTCCACCCTAGAAACACCCTCGGAACTGCACCTATAGAATTACAGATCCTCTTGTAGCGTTCCTATAGCACCACTTTCCTTCACTATATTTTCTCCCCACCTCAACCTTAGCTCAATTAGGATGAATAATGAGCCTAAGTTGTGATTTTATGATCAAGAGAAGCATCTAGGCCACCCAAACCATTCCTTCCCTCACTGAAAAAATATAGTAGAATTAGTCTTTCAATTACAAGCAATTTACAAGTTCAATTTCTGATTTTTCGACAAGTGTGAGTAGATAAATGATACATTTAATTTTGTGATTAGCTTGATGAATGATGAATATTAGAGTAGTATTCCTTCTATAGGTAGATTATATTTCTTTCACCTTCATGAAAATTTAGTTAGGATCTAAAAATTGAAGAAATGGAAGTTCTTGTTTCATAGTTTGAATCAATTTTTCAATTATAATTTCATCAGAAAGGTTTCATTGTAGATAAGTAGCAAGGATGGTCTCTGGAAAACCTGATCTAATTTCATAGTTGATGGTGGCATGAGTAAAATCCAAACTACTGCTCATATAACATTGTCATCTACAATTTTGTATGAAACCCACGTTGATAAATGGAGTCAAGGAGCCCTTGGGAGTTGCAACACTCTTGGTACAATACCAAGGCTCACCACTTTTTGGCATCGTTGTCAGGGAGGTGTCCAAGTAGATGATTGTTTCTAATTAATCATTGATTTATGACTTATGTTTTGCATTCAATTTTGAAAATAAAAGTGAATAAATAAAGAAAAAATTTTCTTTCATGGATCGTAGGGGTAAGGATAATCAAGGAAAAATCTTACCAAAAACCCCCACACCCTCAAGCAGTCAACCTTCATTCTTCTTCAGTGACTGTGAACTTCCCTCTCTGACTGCAAGGGAGATAGAAGACCCTCTAGGTGAGAAACCTAAAATTTTTTAAGAGCCTATTTGGGAAGAATAAGAACCTACTTCACCTACCCAAATTATGGCTCAAAATAGGAACAATGATATTTTCCCCACTAGAGAAACCAATGGAGATGTTGCAATGAAGAACATAAGCCTTGTTTCCCTTCCACACTTCCATGGAATAACCTTTGAGGATCCTAGCACCTTCATGCTTGAATTTTTTATTTTTTGTAGGACCTATGAATATTCCTCTGATGAAAAAAAGCTGAAGTTGTTCCCCTTTATCCTTAAAGATGCAGCCATGCACTGTTTTATCGGTCTTCCTTGGGGTAGCATCACTACCTGGTACCAAATACAACATGCCTTCAATAACAAGTACAAGGATTACTGTAGGTCGAAATAAAAAAAGGGAGAAATATTTAGGATGAACCTGTGACCTCGTGAATCCTTAGAGGACTATGAGGAAATGTTTCAACTTAATTATAGGAGGGCCAACTGTAGCCTTGATCCTGATTCACTCAAGCTAGTTCTTCTCTAACGGATTTAGGAGGAAGTGTCTGAAACCCTCAAAATTATATCTGGACTATATATCTATCAATTATCTAATTATGGAATAATAACTATGTTTAAGAATTATTCTATGGATGCTAGGTAGAAGGGTAGGGCCAGGTAAGACACGTTCAGTTCCTCTCCTGCCACATCATCCTTCAAGAATGAGATAGATAACATGTTGGGGGATTTCAAAAGTGAAATTATTCATACCTTTCCATTGCATATGGATACCATGCAAATCTAGACAAAATAGGAGGAACCTGAGAGGGACCTAGCTATTTTATTCCCTATATGCACTAAAAGACATCCTAGGAATGAATGCCCATTGAATAACATAAAAGTGTGGTATGTCTATCAAGAAAATCATGCAATAGACAAATGCCTCTCTTTTATAGGCATGAAATTTGTATACCAAGGAGAAGAGGGTCTGTGAGAGGAACTTTTCTTCATCAATCAAAGGAGGCCTAAAGCACCTAAACCATATCAACAATGCATGAAAGGTGCACATTACTCTTATTTCAATCCAAATCACAATGCACCTTCCCAGCCTTGGTTCCCATCCACTCATCCATTATGTCCCACAGGTTCGTCTTGGCCTTATGATCCTCCATATCCTCCTCATCCTGTCCATCGTCCTTTTCAGCCATATCCTTCTTAATCCTATAAATTGGGAAACCCATCACAATGATGGAGGCCTCAAGTTAACCAACCTCCTACTTCACTATCTCCACCATAGCCTCAACTAAAACTCACTCATCCTACTCCACCTAAGCAACCTAAAATTCCTTCTCAACCCCATAACCCCAACAACAAGAAACCAAAATAGGTCTACAATGGAGAGACATCTTATCCTACTTATGCTGCGGAATATAGGAGATCAACCTTCGATATAGGAGAGTTATCCCAGATAACCATCCACCTTATCCACTCAAATAGATTTAAGAATATATGTAAGACAGTGCTCCTCACGCAAATCCACCTACATTTCTAGAAATTTTGATCCAACTTAGTCATCAAAACCAGAAGAGATTGAATTTGTGTGAGAGTTCAAGAATGTGTGTGTTAAGATACCCCTTCTCCAGGCTATCAAATATGTCCCCATATATAATAATATTATCAAATAAATATGTTTCAAAAAATTTTGCAGAATAAAAATAGATACCTCCATCATTAATGTTGTTGGGAAACTACCTGATATGATATTGGAGAGGGTGGCCTTATCGAAATACCTAGACCCTGGAAGCTGAGTAGTGGTTGTGCACATTGATGGAATTGTAGTCTGTAGTACCCTAATTAATCTTGGGTCTACAATAAATTTGGTGACTAAGGATACCATGCTAAAGATAAATCTCAAAGGGGATTTGAGGAAGACCACCAAAGTATTCCAGCTTGCAGAAAGGTCCATAGGAGCTCCTGAGAAAGTTGTTGAAGAAGTTATGGTATCCATTGACTCTTGGAAGTATCCTACTGATTTCCTAGTTCTCCATCCCAAAACCAATTTTAATGGTTATCGTCTTATTTTAGGAAGCCCTTGGTTGGCCACTATTTATGCTTACATTAGTGGTAGGGTTGATAACATGACTATTAAAAATGGACCTTTATACAAAAAAATGGTATTGTATCCTCCCGCCTAGCCTTATATTGAACATGACTTTCCCATGTGCTTAAAATATGATGAATATGGTGAATCTTATCATACAACCCACTACCTGATCTGCACACTAGATACTTTTATAGGAGGGGGGAAATCTGATGAATATTACCCCACTGATCATATCCTTCAAAACAAGCCTCCCACTACCAGACCAATTGATGAACTGGTGAAATAATCCAGGAGTAATTTTCGGACTAAATTATCCTTGGTTGACTCAAGCTCTAATCATGTCACAATTGTAGAGTTTGAAACATCTAGAATGTTAGGTCCCTATATTACTAGTATAGTCCCTTATTATTGTTAGTGTAACCCCCTTATTGTTTTTATTGTACCCTTGTAACCCCCATTTTGTTATTATTGTGCCCTTAAATTATTATTGCTAGGTCGGCTAGGATTACATTGTGGCCCACTAGGATTACATTATGGCCCCATGGACTCCTATATATAGAAAGGAGGTTTTGTCATTTGTATCATCCAAGAATTGTTCATTTATGTAATGTATTGCAGGTTTCCCCCTCGAAGTGGCTTATTTCTAAGGCGTTGATATCTTTTTTCTTCTATTTTTGGAGCTGGTTACACAACATTTGGTATGAGAGCTTTGGATTCTAGGGTTTCGCTGCTCCAAACAGGTCATCGTGGCATTTTCGCTATTAATTTTTTTATATGAAGTTTCAGAACCTGAAATTTTTAGGGTGCGAAGCTGAAATCCTGAGGAAGATTTTCTAAAAATTTCAGAGGTTGGTTCGCAATATTTTCAGAGATATCATCTGTGGAAGTTAGGTATTTTTTCAAGCTCCTAAACAGTTCATCGTGGCATTTTCGCTATAAATTTTTTCTATGAAGGTTCAGAATCTGAAATTTGTATGGTGTGAAGCTGAAATCCTGAGGAAATTTTTCAAACAATTTCAGAGCTTGGTTTGCAATATTTTTGGAGATATGATCTGTGGAAGGTAGTTCTTTTTCAGGCTCCTGAATTTCATCTCAAAGAGGTGATTGTGGGAAAAGTTCAATAACTCTCTCTCTGGGAAGTGGATTTGAGTGCCGTAAAAAGTGATCACAATTACACGGACTGTAACTTCTTGGCTATCAATTTCAGAGACAAAGGATGAAACAATGACACGTGGCAAGTCCTACCATGTTTCTCTACTGAACCAGTCCGAAAATAGGTCATTGTGGGAGATTGGACACATATTTGTCTTGGAGAATCCAAATTAGATCAGACCTGTGGCATTTGAAAGAAGATTTAGAGGGCTACTACAGGGCTGAATTTTATATATTGAAGATTTTCAATTACAGAGATAATTCAATTTCAATATCGAGCTCCTCAAAGCAAGTAAAAGGTGTGTATCTTTTTTCCGAATTGCATAAGTCTTGTTTGAAGAATCAAGTTGAATTGATTCCAAGGGAATATTGTAGAATAGGTATCAATATTTGATACTAAAATGGCACCTAAAAAGAATTCAACACCCATTAAGCCTTCAGAAGGCTCTACCATGACTCATGAAGATGAAGAATTGCAACATGATCTATAAAAATTACAAGAGCAAGTGCAAAAAATTTCACTCTCGCAAAGAGCAACAAAAAATGAAATGGAATTTTTGAAGAAAGGCATGGAAGCTAATATGGATGGTGTGGAAGTGAAGATGGACAGTTTGAAGAAAGGCGTGGAAGCTAAGATGGATGGCGTGGAAGCTAAGATGGATGGCATGGAAGCTGGCATGGAAGCTAAGATGGATGATCTAAAATCAAACATCGAAGATTTGACAAAGTTGATACAATAAATGTTTCCTAATGGTGAAAATATAGTAGAATAACCTCATGCTGAGAACAAAATAAATGTTAATCGTGATTTCATAAACTCTAATGTTGGCGGGAAGAACCACCATATTCCAAAAATGGATATGAGGAAGTTTGATGGAAAGGATCCTGTAACATGGATACTACAGATGGAGCAATATTTTGATCTCCATAACGTGCAAAACACACAAAAAGGTACGCATTGCAACTTTACATTTAGAACAAAATACATTTGTATGGTATCGATGGCTTTGCTCCCATAAAAAAATTGTCACTTGGTCAATTTTTACTGAGGAAATGATAGCACATTATGAGGATACAAAGAGAAACACCTTCTTTAGCCAATTGATAAATCTCAAACAAAAGCGTTTAGTGGGGCAACACATTGAGGACTTCCAAAAATTGAATATAAGGGTAACTGATATTCCAGAGGAACACAGGATTGATCTCTTCATAGGCACTTTAAAGGATAACATTCAACATGAAGTTGGCATTCTGGAACCTGATTCATTGGAGAAGGCATTCAGGTTGGCAAGAAAAGTTGAATGTAAAATTATGGCAACAAGGAAGCCTACCACTCAATTCTATAAAGAAGGAAGTGTGGCTACATCTAGATTTCCACAACCTACAAGGTTGACACCACAACAATTGGAAAAAAAGAGAGCAAAAGGGCTTTGCTACAGTTGTGATATCAAATACACTAAAGGTCATAAGTGTGCTGAGAAGAAATTATTTTACATAGATTGTGAAGAGGAATAATAAAATGAACAAGAAGAGGATATACACTAGGAACCAGCCCCAGAAGAGGAAGAAATGAATCCGACCATATCGTGTAATGCACTGGCAGGAATTATCACTCCTCAAACTCTCAAGATAAAAGGACAGATCAAGAAGAAAAAGGTAATAGTGTTGATTGATTCAGGTAGCACCCATAATTTTATTCATTGTAAGGTAGCCAAGGAATTAAATTGTTTCCTATACCCAGCACCAGAATGTCAAGTGATGGTTGCAAATGGAGGAACTATAAATTGTTCTAGAAAATGCCATAATATCAAGCTAACCATGGGGGAATATGTATTGACTAGTCCAATGCTTGCCATTCCTATGGGAGGTGCTGATGTTGTACTAGGAGTACAATGGTTACAATCTTGGGGACGGTAGCTTTTAATTTTCAAGAACTTTTCTTGAAATTTTTTTCAGAAGGAAAGGAAGTTGAATTACGGGGTATTGCGGGGAAGCCAGGAAGGATAATAATCTCTAATGTCATGACAAAGCTTCTAAAGAAAGAACAGCGAGGCGTAATTGCACAAGTATGCTCACTAGAAGTTCCAACATCAAAATCATCTATTTCTGCAGATCTCCAACAAGTCTTGGACAATCATTCCAAGGTGTTTGAAACTCCCAAAGGAATCCCACCTATTCGTGATCATGATCATGCTATTCATTTGATTCCAGGAAGTGTTCCTCCAAACATCAGGCCTTATAGATATCCTTACTTCCAAAAGAGCGAAATTGAACGTATGATTGCAGAAATGTTAGAGGCGGGTATAATTCAACCTAGTTAAAGTTATTTCTCTGCTCTTATAGTATTGGTAAACAAGAAGGATGGATCATGGAGAATGTGTTAGGATTATAGGGAGCTTAATAAGCTCACCATTAAAGATAAATTTCCCATTCCTGTGATTGATGAATTACATGGAGCAATTTATTTTACCAAGTTGGATCTTCGTTCAGGATATCATCAAATTAGAATGAATACTGAAGATATTCCAAAAACAACATTTTCAACTCATGAGGGTGATTATGAATTTTTGGTCATGCCTTTTGGCCTTACCAATGCACCTTCTACATTTCAAGGGTTGATGAATTCCATTTTCAAACCCTTCCTTAGAAAATTTTTGCTAGTAATTTTTGATGATATACTAATCTACAGCAGGTCTTGGAAGGATCATGTTGAACATGTTGACAGGGTGCTCAAACTATTGCAGGAGAAACAATTATATGCAAAAACATCCAAATGTTTCTTTGGAGTACAAGAGGTGGAATATCTGGTTCATATTATATCTCACGAGGGTGTTAAAGTAGACCCTAACAAAATTAAAGCCATTAAGGAATGGAAAGTCCCCAAGACAATAAAGCAGTTGCGAGGATTTCTCAGGTTAACAAGCTATTATCACAAGTTTGTGAAGAATTATGGGAGAATAGCAGCACCTCTAACAACATTATTGAATAAAGATGCATTTTCATGGACTCCTGAAGAAACTAAGGCCTTCGAACATCTTAAAGAGGAATTGTACCTAGCACCGGTCTTAGCTACGCCAGACTTCACAAAAACCTTTATTGTGGAATGTGATGCCTCAGGAAATGGAATTGGTGCAGTTTTAATGCAGGAAGGAAGACCCATTGCTTTTGAAAGTCGTCCAATCAAAGGGAAGTATTTACAGAAACCTATTTATGAGAAGGAAATGTTGGCAATACTGCATGCACTAAAGAAATGGCGAACTTACCTAATGGGAAGACACTTCAAGGTAAACACTGATCATGATAGTCTTAAACACTTTTTGGAACAAAGACTATCTTCAGAAGAGCAGCAAAAATGGGTCACAAAGATGTTGGGTTATGACTTTGAAATAATCTACAAAAAAGGAAAGCTTGATGTTGTTGCAGATGCACTCTCAAGAAAGAATGAAGAGGTGGAAGCATTGCTTTCAGCCATTTCTATTATCCAACCAGATTGGATAACTGAAGCAAGAGATGAATGGAAGAAGGACAAAGATTTATGGACATTCATTCAAAAGTTGCAGCAAGATCCTAGTACATCTGATACATTTAGTTGGAGAAATGATTCCTTATGGTACAAAGATCGCTTATATCTTTGTAAGAATTCCCAACTAAAACAAAAGATTCTTCTGGAATTGCACACTTCTCCTTTAGGAGGACACTCGGGATTTTTAAAAACTTACCACATGGTGAAGAAAGAATTTTTTTGGGATGGCCTTAAATCTGATATTCAAAAGTTTGTGACGGAATGTTTGGTTTGCCAGCAGAATAAAGTTGAGACAATTAAGACCCCGGGACTTCTACAACCTTATCCATTCCAAGTCAACGTTGGGAGGAGATTTCAATGGATTTTATCACAGGTTTACCTAAGTCCGAAGGAAAGAGTGTCATCATGGTGGTAGTTGATAGACTTACCAAGTATGCACACTTTTGTGCATTATCTCATCCATTTAAAGCAAGTACAGTTTCTACTACATTTATGGACATAATTCAAAAGATACATGGAAGCCCAAGGGTTATTGTGAGTGACAGAGATCCCATTTTTACGAGAAATTTTTGGACGGAGTTATTTTCTTGTTTGGGTACTCAATTAGCTCATAGCTCATCTTATCATCCTCAATCTGATGGTCAAACAGAGATAGTAAATAAATTTTTGGAAGGATATCTTCGTTGTTTTGTATCTGATAAACAAACACAATGGGTGAAGTGGTTACCTCTCATTGAATGGTGGTATAACACTTCCTTCCATACTGCAGTAAAAATGACCCCATTTATGGCACTTTATGGATATCATCCACCATCGATCACATCATCTTTAAGGGAAAATTCGAAGGTTCAAGCAGTGGAAGATCACATCGAGCATCAGCAAGAAGTTCTCCAACTCTTAAAGGATAACCAGAATTTGGCACAAAATCGAATGAAACAACAGGCAGATCAACATCGCAGCGAGAGAAGTTTTGATGTAGGAGATTGGGTATTTTTACGGCTACAACCATACAAACAAATGTCCCTCAAGCAAGCTAAGAATGATAATAAATTATCGCCAAAGTACTATGGTCCTTACAAGGTGTTGCAAAAGATTGGTACTATGGCATACAAATTGGAGCTTCCTGCTTCTTCGCGAGTGCATCTAGTTTTCCATGTTTCATGCTTAAAGAAGGTTATAGGTGAAAATCTTCCAGTTCAAACAATATTGCCAGAACTTGATGAGGAAAGAAAAATCATATTGGAACCTGAAGCGGTCATGGAAACAAGAACTCGACAGCTACGGAATCGATCAATTTCAGAGTATCTCATCAAGTGGAAGAACTTACCCACCGAAGATTCTACATGGGAGGATGAGAATTTTATACAGAAGCACCCGGAGCTACTCAAGCGTTGAGGACAACACTTTTTTGAAGGAGAGGGGCATGTTAGGTCCCTATATCACTAGTATAGTCCCTTATTATTGTTAGTGTAACCCCCTTATTGTTATTATTGTACCCTTGTAACCCCCATTTTGTTAGTATTGTGCCCTTAAATTATTATTTTTAGGTCGGCTAGGATTACATTGTGGCCCACTAGGATTACATTATGGCCCCATGGAATCCTATATATAGAAAGTAGGTTTTGTAAATTGTATCATCCAAGAATTGTTCATTTATGTAATGTATTGGAGGTTGCCCCCTCGAAGTGGCTTATTTCTAAGGCGTTGATATCTTTTTTCTTCTATTTTTGGAGTTGGTTACTCAGCATAGAATTTCAAATATCAACCCCTATCTCTTCGCCAAACAAGACGAACAATTGTGTAATATACTGAGGGAGAACTTAGATTATTTTTCTTGGGATTATAAGCAAATTAAACTTGGCTCATCCCTTGGTTTATAATCATCATATTTACATCAAGGGGGGATGGAAACCCATGTGAAAACCTTAAAGGAGGATGAACCTAGCCTTTAAGGGCATTGTGAATGAAGAATTACAAAATCTACTAGATGCAGCGTTCATGTACCCCATCTTAGATAGTAAGTGGGTGTCCCCTATGGTTTTAGTCCAAAAAGAGTATATAAATTGTAGGATCTATGTTGATGCAAAAATAATAACAAGGCCACAAAGAAATACCATTTTCCATTGACCTTCATTGACCAAGTCCTCGACGGTCTTGGAGGCAAGAAATTATTTACCTTTCTGGATGGATTTAATGGTTAGAATCAGACCCAGATCAACCCTGAAAACCAATACAAGACCACATTTACATGCCCCTGGGGCACTTTTTCATATATATTTCTCCCATTCAGTCTATGCGATGCTTCTTGTACTATTTAAAGGGATTTTTACATATCTTTATTGAAGTTTTTGATGAATCTATTGAGATATACATGGATGACCTCACTTCTTATTGGGGTGACTTCCAGGAAGCTCTCTCTAATCTGTGTAAAGTATTGAAGAAATGTATTGATATGTATATCTCATTGATCCCTTGGAAGTCTGAATTCTTTATCAATCCAGGGACTCTCCTTGGGAATTCCATATCCAAGGAAGGGACACATGTTGACTCGAACAAGATTCCAATCATCAAAAGGGTCCCTACCCCTCAGAAGAAAAGAGATGTTAGGAGTTTCTTAGGATTAGTTGGGTATTAAAAAAGGTTCATCAAATACTTTATTAAAGTGGCTTCACCTTTGTTTGTATTAATAGCCAAGGATTCATATTTTTGTTGGACAAGAAACCATCAAGATTGCCTTGAAGTATGGAAAGAAAAGTTTACCATTGCACCCATCCTCAGAGGTATGAACTAGGCATTGCCTTTCCATACCCATATTGATGCATTGAATAAAGATATGGGGGAAGCCTTGGTACAAGTAGAAGATATATTGTCACTAAAAAGGAACTCTTATTTGTAGTACATTCTTTGAATAAATTTAGGAACTATATCAATGGATATCAAAATTTTGTTCATACTGATCATGCAAACATGAAATATTTTATTAATAAAACTGATGTGGATGTTAGGATAATTACATGGTTGTTATAATTACAACAACTTGATTTAACTATTATTGAAAAACCAGGGAAAGATAATGTGGTTCCACATTTCTTATCCAGACTATATTTTCCTACAGGTAGTGAGGATATGGTGGATGATTAACTTCCATATGAACACCTCTTTTCCATCTCTGTGATTTCTCCTTATTTTTTTGACATAGCCAACTACTTAGTTTATGGTCGGTTCCCTCATAATCTATCATCTAGGGAGAAAAGAAATATTTTAAGGAAAAGCGCTCCTTCCACATAGATTGGGGGAATTTTTTTCAAAATGGGACCAGATCAGATATTGAGGAGATGTGTAAGGGAAGAATAGGTCTTAGACATCCTCTCGAAATGTCATGATGGACCTTGTGGGGGTAATTTTTCTTCTACGAGGAAAACCTTTAAATTTCTACATGTTGGTTATTGTTGGCACACTTTACGTCAAAATGTAAGGAGATACACCACCAGATGTAATCAAGTCCAAATGATGGGAAAACCCACACACAAGGATGAGAAGACCCTACAACCTCAAGTGGCCTTAGAACCATTTGAGAAGTGGGGCATGTATTTCATTGCGCCAATTGGTCCACCTTCATGAAAAAATAGATACATGATTATGTGTAGTGGTTTCCTAAAAAAGAGGGCTGAGACAAAGGTTTTCAAAGCAACAACTGTGCCAAAAGAGGTTAAGCTTTTAAGAGAAAGCATCTTGTAAAATTTTGTGTATCGAAGGGAGGTAGTCACGGATCAAGGAGCACAATTCACATGAAATATGATTAAGGTTCTCATGAGGCAACACCATATAAAAAACAAAACATCCATTGCCTATCATCATCACGCAAATGGGAAAGTAGAGGTATGAAATAAAGCATTGGAGAGAATCCTCACCAAGGTTGTTAGTAGCAGTAGGAGATATTGGGCAGAAAAATTAGTGGAGGCCACTTAGGACTATAACACCACCTTGAAAACCACCATTGGGTTCACTCCATATGAACAGGTTTAGGGGAAGAATGCTTTGTTGTATATTGAGTTTGAATATAACACTTTGAGAATCACAACCCATTTGGACTTAGATTTCACCATAGCACAAGAAGAAAGGTTGCTCCAACATAATAGCTTAGATGAGTTCAGAATGCAAGCTATCCTACACATTGAAGTCATAAAATTTATAAATAAGGTATGGCATGAAAATAACATCAAGGAAAATAATTTTAAAGAAGTATATTGGAACTTATTATATGATTCTGGGTTCACATATTTCAAAAGGAATCTAATGAAAATATGGTTGGGTTCATATCTAGTAGAAAAGTGTCATTAAAATGGATATGTCTAGATCATAACCATTAATCAGGAAGGGAACCCATACATGTAAATGGTTATAGGTTGAAGCTATATAGAACACTTATGTCCCAGTCTGAATTCATCAGTTCAGTTAACAGAGAATTATATGTGATTGGGAGTTTCACAGTTTCCAATGCATAACATTCCTAAAAACTAAAAAAATAATAATACATAATAATAAGGGTTGGATAAAAACATTTATGAGGAATATGAGGCCAAATCCAAGGTTGGAAACCTCTTTGAGGGAGCCTAGGAGTAGAAATAAAAAATAAAATAAAGATCTTGTTGAAGGCTGGAAATTGACTACCTCAACGTCAGGGAATACCACTCGGTCGGGAGCTTAAAACAAGTCCTTTTCCATTGAAATTGGTGGTTCTAAATGGGAATATAGGGACCAATTTCCCATTTAAAGAGATTTAATAATAAAAAAATAAATTAAATCAAATTGATGGAGTGATTTTAAGACTAATGATAGAAAACAAAATTATTCTAACTACTTCCCAAGATAAAAATGTCTTTTACTGTGATCTGATAGAAATAATTCATAAAGTATAAAATAATATATATCATTCAATACCTTGATGCAATGAAAGCATGCATAAGAAACTAAATTAATTAAATAGTTAATTAATTTAGTTGAATAAAACTCAATCACATAAATGATATCATTATTTCATATATAATTACAAATCATTCAATATTTCATATCAATAGTGACAATGATACATTGTTATCAAAGTAAATTATATAATCAAAGAAGATAAAGATAAAATAACTACATATTTCAATAACAAAAAAAATAACACAAAAAAATAACACAAAGATAATAGTACCCGATGTATGAGTGCGATGTATCTGAAAAAGACAACTTTTAGGCTAAACTTTTCAACTAGATAACACTTGATAAACCAATCGTGCAAGCTCAAAATATATCTTCTAAAAATTCTGGACCCCTTTCTAAATGCATGAGAGGGGTTTAAATAATCTATTAATATTAACAAAATAGAAAAATTGCAAATGAAGTTTCTATAAAGCCTCGAATTACTTAAGCCAAGATAAAGGACAACAAGATAAGAATCAGTTGCACTAATATTCACGACTACCTCCGATGTTCTTTCTTCATCTGTTCTTCGAGGTTATAAATATCTATCATTGGCTTAAGTTGGGGAGGATGCATTGGCTGCATATGCATATGTCCTGTGAGCACTACATCATTAAGTGTTGGAAGAAGTTGTGTTGCTACATTTGAAGGCCACCTCAATGTGAGCCACTGACCATGCAGTTTTACTAGAAACTTCCAATAGCTTTCCAAGTTTACTTTGGATAAGATTTGAATCTCTTCAGTCCTTCTTCTTGAAGCTTCTTGTGAAGACTGCTTCAGGATTATTACATCTGGAAAAGTATCTTTTGTACAGTATTGTATCATATTGGCTTGTAGTAGAGAATCAGTGATGTATGCAGTGAGATTTGATGCAAGATTCTTGGCTCTGATGATTACCATATCTGCACTTTTGATTTTAATATCCCAATCACTGAATACAATATCCTCCTATGATTCTTCAATTCTGGGAAATGTTTGATTATCATCCTTCTGTACCATTGTGCCAACCTATGAAAGCCGAGGTTTTTTCATCGATCTCTCTATAGAAGGTTCTCATCTTTGATGGTTTGGTGACTAATGAATACAAGTCATAAATTTTAGACAACTTATGAAAGAAAATGTATTGTTTCTTTGTTAAAATAATATCTAAATTTAATGCTTCCTTTCAGACTTCATTAATTTTAGGATTATTTTTCAACTGATGAACCTCTAGCTGAAAATGTTGTATCTTTTGATCTTTATCTCTAACTTCTTCTTCATCTTGTACCTTTAGATTATCAAAATTATTTTCTAAATCGGCAAGGTTTACTTGCCATTGTTTTTCTATTGATCGCTTCTCAGTTTTTAAACTTTTCTCTAATAGAGAAATTCTTTGATCCTTTTGTTTCATCAATAACTGTACTTCCATAGAATTATGCATGGTCGGATTAACATAAGCTCCCGAAAATGGAGATAGTCGATTTATATCATCCTTCATGGCAGATCGAGTGTCCTTCCAAACAACTTTAATTGAGGTTTAACTAGGAACCAACATTTGAGTTTGTTCCAATTTTATTTTCTTTTTAGACCTTCCCATGACTGCCTTGTTCCTTAGACTATAGAATAAGTCCAAAGGTTGGATTTCTTCAATTTTAAGGACTATATATGTGGTGGGAAAAATAGGAATTACTGGCATATTTTTAGCTATATGAGAATAATTATTTACCTCTACACCAATGTTTCAATATTAACATCATTTTGGGAATCCTCTACATTAAATGAGTTATTCCCTACATTCTCCAGAATCTCTACAATTTCTTTGTGGTTAACAACTATTTATGTGGCTGGTTCTATGACATGCTATATGGCTGGCTTTGTAGAGCTCAAATTTAGCTCTGAGTTGAATACAACTACTTTTATACTTGAATGATTGGAAAAATTTCAATGTGGGTTTCCTCAGTCATTAGAACATTCTTCAATTCCTCCCAAACTCTGTGAATTTGTTCTCCTTTTATTCCACTTTCTTGTCAACCAACTATATTAGTTGTTTCTATACTTTGAACATTTGGAACTTGGGAAGAGGATGCAGATGCTTCTACACTCTCTGAGTTCTAACTGGAATGTTTTACCAGAAAATTAGGTAGATGACCTATCCTCTTCTGATGATATTTCTCAACACTAATTACCTCATCAGGAGTTAATCAATCAAATTCTAGTATTTCTACCATACAAAATTCCGGGGTCATTTGAAATAAATCATCAAACTTATCGGTATCATTTGAAAACGACTTCTGTTTAACTTTCGTGGTGACCTCTTTAGCAATTCCACTGGGATCAAACTGCCGGTTAGGTATAAGTGGAAAATAGAAAATGTCAATTGCTCAATGTCAAGAAAAGCATGCTTTAACTTATCTAAAGTATATGTACCACATGGAATAGGAAAACATGGTCAAGTGGTCTTATTTTCCTCTCTGATTACTTTAGTTAGTCCTTATCCAACAGTGTGGTTGGCGATTTCTGTTCGGTAATAATTTATCTGGAACAAATAGCGGAAACACATGGGGATAATATAAGCTTCTGGAAACTCAAAGATAAGTAAATTTTTTGTCTCAGAGCCATTTCCCTATAGGCCTGAAGTCTTTATTGACTTCAGTGGTAAGCCTTAGGGATTTATTACTAAGTAATTCATGATGGATGGGAAGCATTACTTCATGAACAATATTATAGACACTAGAATGGTACTTTGATTTTGAAAAAATGTGAGAGTAAACATGAATGGGGGTGGCATATTGAACAGACCATTTCCATTCCAAGGATGGAAAATTAAAGGAAAAACATATAACATCCATAATATAGGTACTCATGAGAAAAGGATGGGTTTTCCTTACTAGTACATTTCTCCTTTTCCTATAATTACAGATTTGAGTACTCAGAGTGTTTGACAAAATGGTTGTTGAGTCCATGATATAACCATCATAGGCAGCTTCAATCAATGGTACCCATTCTTCAGAAAATTTTTGGGTATTCGGACAAACATAAAGACAACATAACATAGCAGCAATTTGGGAGAAAGGGCCAACCAAAGAGGCTAGTGAATACATACCCTTTTCCTCTCACTTATGTTTATTTGGGTCTTTCCTCCAATCCTTGATAAACTGCACAATGCTTAGATTTTCTTGCATGAAATTTTGGAAAAATTGTTTATCGTACTTCCTTTGAGGCAGCGACAACTGGTACATTCTTCATAAGTATTCTGGCTTCAAAGAACCAGTTACTATTTTTTTAGGTAATAAACAATCGGTTCATTATATGAACATAGATGATGACCAATGTCACCATATCTATGTATGGCAGAATTTTTGGAGGAGAAAAAATTATATGAATAAATGAGTTAGCTACGTCGCTCCATGCATCTATATCTCTTGGTGGAGACTCAACAACAGTAGCTCCTTTTTTTTCAATTATTATTGTATTTTCATCTTAAAACAACTTGAAAATTTTTTCCCAGTTAGAGGAACCTAAATCCTTCGTGCATGTAATATCTGCGAATAGAGGAGCCATCTCATGAGTTTCTTTAGGTGGCAAGACAGATTCTTTCTGAGCGGCTAACTTTTTCCGTGCTTTGATTATCCTGGAAATATCCTTATGTTGTTCTTTAAGAGGATTTACCTATTAATAAACAAGGTGAGGTAAGTAGAGAGTCACTTCGAAGTATGCGAGAGTCATATCAATTCAATGCGAGCCTTATGAAAAATACCTTTGCATTAACTTAAAATCATTAAAATTCGTTTGAAAAACTCAAGTTTAGAAACCATAAGGTGGTCATTTAATTTCTAAATGTTTGTTCACGTGATGCTGACAATTGTCATTACTTCGCAGTTTCACTTTTTGACAGTTTTGATATCGGTTATGATGATTGGCTTTAATATTGATGTGATGTGCGAAATAGTGAAATATTAGGATGCTTGATAGAATTCCATATCAAGATCTATTAGTTGACAAAACGCGATATTGAAAGTTCCTTAATTGACGAAATTTCAGCGTTTTGGCATGTCAACATTTCGTTTTTTAGGAAGTTCTGAAAATCGATTTTTCGGCATATCAAAACTTCAGCAATTTGGAATTTCACATTTTGGCGATTTTCTTTTGGCGCGTTTCCATATATTGCCGAAATTTACTTGTTTTATACCCTTTTTAATGTCTTGAATTTCTTTCTGATGTTTTCATAATATTGTGTTTATTATGAAAATAACAAATTTTTCTTTGTTTTATTTGGAAAGATAGGGGATGATATACTTAAATTATTTGTATAAAGGGTTTAACCTACAGAATTTTAAAGGGTCCCCATTGCTCCTTCTAAATCTTCTAACGAAAATGGGCATTGTTGAGTACCAAAATAATTGGCATCAAACTAGTCAAATCAATTAATCTCTATTATACAAAGTCTTAATTTTTCAAGAAGAATTTCAGAAAGTTATAAATTATTTGAAATCCAAATTGATATAGATAAATTTTTAAAATAAGATAACATATTTTATTCAAAGAGGTTCTTTCATGTTTGTTATAGTTGAAAATTTATTTTGAATGAGTCAGGATTTGATTGGCTGAAAAGATAAAGTAATAATCATTTTGAAGCTTAGCGTATTGGATAAACTTATTAGTCATTAGAAGAGCCTCTGCTGCTAGTGGGCATTTATAGCCTTGAGATGGTTACTATTTAACCAAAATGAACCAGTATCCTATCCATGTTAAAATAAAAAATTTCAGAGGTAATGTATTTTATCATTCTTTTATTTAGTTTTTTATTTACCTTAAAGTCACTATCTTCGTTTGGTGGCTAGAAAAGATAATGCCATTCACAACTTGTAATAAATTTGAACAAGCCGACTCGTAATGATATCTCTTGTCTCACAACCTTTCTACTATGAGCCATTATCATGTTGTAGTTTCCGATAATGATAATGTCGATCTTATTAGTTTCCTATGATCATGGTAAGCAGGCTCATGATGAGACCTCTTAACTTTAAAGTTTTACATATTTTTGAATTACACCCTGAAAAATTAAACTAAATGAACGGGGATGTACACCTAATATTTATGAGTTTTGGATGACTATTGAAGTAAATTATGTTAAAAATTCATAATAATTTTTGCTTTTATGAAGATAACTTTTGAAATCTAACTCAAAACAACTTGGACTCTCAAACTAATTACAAATCCAAATGATCTCTTCATTTTAAACGGCTATGTTTATTCAAAATTTTCTAAAATTATTTGAGTATTCATATTTCAATCTATAGTTTTTATTTATTCATTATTTCATTTAAAAACTAACATTTTTATGATTGAGGAAAAAAACTCGCAATGTGTTATACGAAAGGTGTAATACTTTACAACAGAATTTATTTGAATGAAAATATTTACATATTGTACAAGAGAACTTATGTTATTTTTAATTAAAATAATTTTTTAGTATAATTCCATTGAAAGGGAGAGTTTCCTTCTTCCCTTGTAAGCCTTGCAATATAAAATTCGATGGACCTACCTTCTCAAAAAATTTAAAGGGGCGAAGCCATAGTTTTTGAAATTTTGTATACTTTCCTTTATCCTCATACACTTTGTCCCATTTCAAAACTAAGACTCAGATGTGAAATTTTTTGTCTTTGATTGAATTAATATCAAATGAATTTTCGACCAATTCTTGATGATCATCATGAACCAATTTAGCTTTATTTATTTCTTCTTCGATCTTAATTATTTGAGACATTTGTAATTGTAAAGTGGAAGAAGGTTCTTCATTAATAAATTGAACTAGGGCTGCAAATGGATAGCTATGTTTTGAGGTATAATATCTTATTCTCCATATACTAGAAGAAAATGTGGTGTTCCTATCAAAGCTTTCTTAGTTATCGTATCTTCCCATAAAGAAAATGTTAAAGCTTTGGGCCAACTTTTCTGATTTTGGTCAATGGTTTGTTTGATAATAGTTATAAGATTTTTATTAGTCGATTCCTCCAAACCATTTCCTTTAGGATAATAATTAGAAAAATACTTCAGTTTAAATCCTCTCATTAAAGATAATTCAACCATCTCATTTCCAAAAAATAAGGAGGATTATAAAAAATACAAGCATTAGGAACACAAAACCTGGTAATGATAAATTGATCAATGACTTCAATGATGCTCTCTGAATTCAGTAGCTTCAGTGGTATTTCCTCCACCCATTTCGTGAAATAATCTGTTGCAGTAAAAATATATTTATTTTTCTTGGAGGAGTGATTACTGATCTCACCTATTATATTGGATCCCCATTGTTCGAAAGGTTTCTCGATATTGACAGGCTGCAATGGAATATATGGTTTACTTTGTCTTCCCAAGGCAGTTTGGAAAATTTTACATTTTCTGACGTACAAATGTGCATCTTTAAAAAAGGTCGGTTAGTAATATCCAACATGTACAATCTTATGAGAAGTAGTGTCTGAACTATAATGTCCACCTGCTGGACCATCATGAAGTTCCTATAGAATTTTTTCTGCTTCAGATTTATCCAATCATCTCAATAGAACAAAATCATATTTTTTCCTAAATAATAAATCATTAACAAGTTGATATTGATTGGCCTTTAATATTAAGGCTCTCTTTTTCTTAAAATCAAGCTCAAGTGGAGCATAACCATTTTTAAAGTAAAAAAATTAAATAATCATATTGAGAGTGAGTATCAATAGGAAATTCCTTTGTAACTTATTCAATGTTCCCTGTTACTTCGTCAATTGTTGCATCATTCATTTCCATGACTGACCTGAAAAAACCTTGTCCTTTTACAATATTAGCAGGTTTGATCTCTAGATCATATTCTTGCAATGATGTGATCCAATTAGCCCTTTTTTCTCCTAAGTCGCTTTGAATAAAAATTGTGTGACTGCTCAGAAAGGAACAATAACTTTAACATGAGTTTTCAGAAGAAAAATTCTAAAATATTTAAAACTTTGTAAACTTTGAAGGCTTTCTTTTCTTCTCCTGTATAATTTAATTCAAGTCCTTGAAAATTAGAGCTAAAAAAGGCAATTGGAGCTTTAATTTTTTTGTTCATTTGATTGGGTTAAAACTATTGCGTAAGGTAGATCAGAGGAAAAAGTGTATAAAATAAATGAATTAGAGAAATTGAGAGTCAATAGAGAAGGAGCATTAGTTATGGCTTGTTTAATGGTTTCAAATGCTTATTTTTCATCATCTCCCCATCTGAATGATGAATTCTTCTTGATCATTTTTTGTATAGGTAGAATGATGTGTGAAAAATAAGGGATGAAAATTTTGAAAAAACTAATTTGACCAAGAAAATATTGGATCGATTTCTTAGTATGTGGTAATGAGATTTCTGAAATTGTTTTAATTATTTCTAGATCAATACGAATTTCATGTTTCGAAAAAATAAATCACAGGTGTTTGCCTTCATTAAGAGAAAAAAATGATTTCTTAGGGTTTAGAGAAATTCCATATCTTCTGCATCTTTCAAATATTTTTTTTAAATCATGCAGATGATTATTTCTCTCTTTTGAATATATGGTAATATCATCCAGATATACCAAAAAAAAATTTTTAATTAACTCTTTGAAATGAATATATGTTGCTCTCTAGAATGTATCTCCTGCATTCATTAATCTAAATGGCATCTTTGGATACACGTATGTCTGCCACATTTTTCTAAATGTAGTCTTCAATTAGTGTTATGAATAAACTAATATCGGATTATAACCTACAAATCCGTCTAAGAAAGACATTATTTTAGAACTAGCGACTAATTGTAAAACATGTTCCATTGATGGGAGAGGAAAATTATCTTTTTAACATGCCTTGTTAAGATTTTTGAAATCAATATAAATGCAGATGTAATCATTATTTTTCCTAACTGGTACAAGATTATAAACCGAATTTGAATGTCATTCTGGAAAAACTATTTTATCTTTTGAAATATTATTCAGTTCACTTTTAGTTTGGGTTTTCAAATTTGGATGTATCTTTCTAAATTTTTTTTGAATCATTTTGACTTTTGGTACCATTAGGATGGTGTGTTTAATGATGCAATTATCATATGTTTTGAGATCTTGATAATTCCATGCAAATACATCTTTATATATTTTTAACAAATGAATAAATGCATTTGCTTCATCAGATGAAAGGTCAAGTCATAGCTTGATATTTTGGGGTTTTTCATCAAATCCTAGGTTAACTAATTCAAACCTTAAATTTGAACTTTCAACTTTGCGGCTGTTGATGTTTTTAAATATGTCATTCAAATAATATAGATCCTTAAGTTTAACTATAGGTTTTAACAAGGCATTAATTTCATTACAATTGTTCATTTGAGTATTGTGTTCATATTCATCAATTACTTGATCAAGATAAGATTCTTCAGATGTTAAAAAATATAGGATATATCCATCATCGTTGAATACTCGCCAATTTGTAATATTGTCAGGAATGGATGGGAAAAAAAACTCTATAGAAAATCAATCTGGATTAAAATCTTCAGGTGGAATTAACCTAGATGCGACATTGGCTAAATTATCAATGCAAGAATTTTGAATTATAGTTATTGGAGAGATATTGCATGCTAAAAAATGTGAAGTAAGATTTTGAATCAGGGATTGATAATGTTTCAGGTGATTTGATATGCAATGAATGTAATTTCTAACTTATTTTATCATTATTTTCCAATCACCAAATATTTGAATATATTTAACACCAAGATTTATTGCCTTATATAATCCCTGTACTAATGCTTCATATTCTGAAATTTTATTAGTGCATTCAAATTCTAGACTACATGCTAGCACGATCTTTTCACCATTTGGGCTTATTAATATACATCCTGCTCTTACACCTTCACTAGATTTAGAACCATCAAAATAAAGTATCCAAAATAAAGATTCAGATTTATCTACAACAATATCTACGCTATTAATGCATTTAGAAAAGTCTATTTTTGAAAATTTTCCAATTTGATAACAAACATAATTTGCTAAAAAAAAGTGATTCTTGTGTTGTAAAACTTCCAAAAAATAATTTCAAAGAGTAATTGCCAAGAATGTTATTTGTGAAAACCACAGGCTCATTTTCCTCATCCAAATAGGTAAACAAGTGTTTCATATGTTTTTCTCTATCTACTCTAATTTGATTTGTTTTACCATTATAAGGAAGCCAAATATGTCACCAATCTATTGTGAAATACCCATGTAACATATTAGACCAATATCTACTTAAAATAAGATCGTAAAATTCAGGAACATCATCGATTAAGATGTCTATTATCTGACAAGCCCTTGGATTTGAGGATAGCCTTACTAAGACTGAGTTTAGTTCTCCTAAAAATTTAACCTTGATATATCTAATTGCACAATCTGCACAACATAATTTTCAGGTGTTATGTTTAATTTGACACGTACTGAATATTGCATTATGTTTGAAGAAGCTCCTGAGTCTATTAAATAAATATGGACATTCTTCTTAAAAATATGAAAGGTTAATAAGAAAGGAGTAGTATGAGAATAGGATAGATCTCCAATTAGAATTGCATCTGAGGCATCTATTTTATTAGGGGTATCTTCTAGAGGTTTTCCTTTTCCTAATGCGGATTTTTTTGTTGGAAAAGGGGATATAAGAACAACATTTAATACTTTAAGCAAAAAATTTTGTTTTCTCTTAAGATTACTTACCTCATAAATGGAGATATTGGCTTTCACTCTCTTCATATCTTTGATGATGTTATATTCTATTTCCTTATCAGAAATGACAAAAGTTTTGGATGTAGGAGGAAAATTAGGAGGGGATGTATAAGATTCTGGTTATTTGGGAGAAGAGACTGAAAACTTAGGAGAAGAACTACTCATGGATTTTTATCCTTGTTAACAAGAGTAGTTGATTTCTGCTTTAAATTTAATGATGGTGAATCATTAGCCTTTTTTCTCCTAGTTACAACTGGTAAAACTTCTTGTTCTTCTTCATTTTCGTATGGTGTGAGAATAAAATCCAATAAGCCATGTGCCTCGTCTAATTCTTCTTCTCCTTCCGATTCTTCTGCAGACAAATATTGCTCTTGATCTTCTTCTTGATCTAAATCTGCATTGGATATAACATTGTATGGTTGAGAGGATGAAGGTTGTGTTTTCCTAAAGATCTAAAAGTATTTCGAGGCGAATCTAAATCCTATTTTTTTAATTTCAACCATTTCGTTTGAGACCATTTTAAGAGATTTCTATTGTCCTTCTAAATCAAGAGGGTATTTTGATGGCTTATTTTAATTTCCTCTTTGAAAGCTACTTTCTTAGATTTTCTTTCTTCTAGAATGGTCCTCTTTTCCAAGGCTAAAATATTTTTTTCGACAGATATAACTTTTTTCATGTTATCATTCAGAGTGTTTTTATTAGCTCTATCTATGAACATGGAAATGTTTTAGGATAATTAAGAAATATATCATTCTATCTAAACACCTATACTAGGTTGACGGGCTTGCAGAATTTTGTTAAGCCATTTATTGAATTTATAATTAAAATCTTTGATCTTTTCATTTGAATTTTCCTTCAAGTTGGAAATGCTATTGATCAATGTCACAAAATTATGCTATTGATATTTTCATTTTAATTTTCCTTCTAATACTTATTTAAGATTAATAGCCAACATAAAATTATGCAGGTGTTCTTCTGCCTGGGTTCCTTCCTCTGGATTAAACTTTAGTGACCATCTCTCTGGATACTTAGGCAAAGGACGATGTGGTGTAGAAATGTTGACAACACCTGGATTTCTCCAAGGTCTACTAGCCATTATGGGAATGTGACTAGAAGAATTTTTTGTAGTATAAGAGTTTGATTATGTCGAAGAAGTAGCCCCTATTCTAATATTACTTGTACTAGCACTTGTTGTTTGAGAATGAGTGATGGGAGTGAATGAAGGGTTTGGTTGTAGAAAATTGGAAGAAGTGGATTGAAATAAAGGTGTTTGTGGAGGTGATGAAGATAAAATATCACTAGTAGAATACTAAGCTTCCTATTTTTGAGTCTTTTTTCTATGAGGAGACAGAGGGAACTCAAAACGAGTGATCCCAAGCTTCTCAATTTGAGAACAATTTAAAATCTGAGACAATGTAAAAGAAGATGATATGGTTCCTTGGGATAACTCAAAACATTGAGTATCTTTTTTAGAAATAGGAATCCCTTCTAATTTCACAATTAAAGTATCAACTTTGTGTGATTCAATTAAAGAAGGTTTATCAATTGTCTTAGAACCAATACTATCAGACTTTACAATTGTTCTTACTTCTATACTAGCAGTAGGAGATTTTGAGAGATACCTGGAAGTAGGGGGAGATTTAGAAGGCGAATGAATCTTGAGGTGACTGTTCTGATCAAACCTTGTTTCCATTCATAGTCGAGGACCCTCCGTTTAGCTCCAAAAATCTTGAAGGCTTAAAATTGACTACCTCAACATCGCGGAATACCACCCGGTCGGGAGCTTAAATGTTAGGTCCCTATATTACTAGTATAGTCCCTTATTATTGTTACTGTACCCCCCCTTATTGTTATTTTTGTACCCTTGTAACCTCCATATTTTTATTATTGTGCCCTTACATTATTATTTTTAGGTCAGCTAGGATTACATTATTGCCCCATGGACTCCTCTATATAGAAAGGAGGATTTGGTCATTTGAATCTTCCAAGAATTGTTCATTTATGTAATGTATTAGAGGTTTTCACCTTAGAATGGGTGATTTATAAGGCGTTTTTCTCTCTTTTCTTCTATTTTTGGAGCTGGTTTCATAACATTTGGTATCAGAGCTTTGGATTCTAGGGTTTCACTGCTCCAAACATGTCATCGTGGAATTTTTGCTATAAAATTTTATCTACGAAGGTTAAGGTTAAATTTTTTACAGCACGAAGCTGAAATCCTGAGGAACTTCATGTAAAAATTTCAGATCTTGGTTCACAATATTTTTGTAGTTATGATCTGTGGAAGTTAGGTTTATTTTAGGCTCCCGAATTTAAACTAAACCAGGTCCTCGTGGAATTTGCGCTATAGATTTTCGTGTACTATGTTTCAAAATCTTAAATTTATATAGAGCGAAGCCAAAATCCTGAGGAACTGCCTGTAAAAATTTTAGATCTTGGTTCACAACAGTTTTGGAGATATGATCTGTGGAAGTTAGGATTTTTTCAGGCTCCTGAATTTCATCTCAAGGATGTGACTGTGAGAAAAAATTCATAACTCTCTCTCTCTAAGCATCGGATTAGAATTCTGTAAAAAGTGGCCACAAGTACATAGACTTTAGTCTAATGTATATCCATTTCAAAACCGAAGTAGGAAACAGTGACATATGGCAAGTCATACAAGTCTTCTCTATTGAACCAGTCCATAATTAGGTCATCGTAGGATATTGGGCATAATTTTGTCTTCAAGAATCGAAATCAGGTCAGACCCATGGCATTCGAAAGAAGATTCAGAGGGATACGTCAGGGCCAAATTTCAGATATTGAAGATCTGAGATCACAAAGATAATTCATTTTCAATATCAAGCTCCTCAAAATCAAGAAAAAGGTGTGTATTTTTTTTTCAAATTGCATAAGTCTTGTTTGAAAAATCAGTTTTAAGTGATTCCAAATGCCTATTGAGCATAGGTATCAGTATTAGGTTCTAAAATTCCTCCTAAAAATAATTCAACACCCATTAAGCCCTCAAAGTACTCTACTATGACTTATGAAGATGAAGAATTGCAACATGATCTATCAAAATTACAAGAGCAGGTGCACCAAAGTTCCCTCTTGCAGAGAGAAACAAAAAATGAAATGGAAGTTTTGAAGAAAGGCATGGAAGCGAAGATGGATGGTTTGAAGAATAATATGGATGGTTTGAGGAAAGGCATGGAAGCTAAGATGGATTCCATGGAAGCTGGCATGGAATCTAAGATGGATGATATGGAAGAAAAAATGAAAGACAACATGGAGAACATGAAAAATGATCTAAAATCAGACATGGAAGATTTGAAAAAGTTGATAAAATAAATTTTTCCTAATGGCGAAAAGATAGTAGAGGAAACTCATGATGAGAACAAAATGAATGTTAATCGTGATTTCATATTAAACTCTAATGTTGGATGGAAGAACCACCATATTCCAAATATGGATATGAAGAAGTTTGATGGGAAGGACCCCGTAGCATGGATACTACATATGGAGCAATATTTTTATCTCAATAATGTGCAAAACAAACAAAAGGTACGCATTGCGACTTTATATTTAGAAAAAAATAGATTTGTATGGTATCAATGGCTTTCCTCCTATAAAAAAATTGTCACTTGCTCAATTTTTACAGAGCAAATTATAGCACATTATGAGGATAAAAAGAGGAACACCTTCTTTAGCCAATTCATAAAACTCAAGCAAAACGGTTCAGTGGGGGAGCACATTGACGACTTCCAAAAATTGAATATAAGGGTAACTGATATTCCAGAGGAACACATGATTGATGTCTTCATAGGGACTTTAAAGGATAACATCCAACATGAAGTTCCCGTTGGGGAACCTGATTCATTGGAGAAGGCATTCACGTTGGCAAGAAAAATTGAATGTAAAATTATGGTGACAAGGAAGCCTAACACTCCCATCTATAAAGATGGAAGTTTTGCTACTCCTAAACTTCCACAACCTACAAGGTTTACACCACAAAAATTGGAATAAAAAATAGAAAAAGGGCTTTTCTACAGTTATGGTACCAAATACACTAAAGGTCATAAGTGTGCTGAGAAGAAATTATTTTACATAGATTGTGAAGAGGAGGAAGAAAATGAACAAGAAAATTCAAAAGAAGAGGATATACACCAGGAACCAACCCCAGAAGAAGAAGAAATGAGTCTGACCATATTGTGTAATGCATTAGTAGGAATTACCACTCCTCAGACTCTCAAAATAGAAGGACATGTCAAGAAAAAAAAAGTAATAGTGTTGATTGATTTGGGTAGTACGCATCATTTTATTCATTGTAAGGTAGCCAAGGAATTGAATTCTTTCCATTACCCAGCACCCGAATGTAAAGTAATGGTTGAAAATGGAGGAACTATAAATTTCTCTTGAAAATGTCATAATATTAAGCTAGCCATGGGGGAATATATATCGAATAGTCCAATTATTTCCATTCCAATGGGAGGTGCTAATGTTGTACTAGGAGTACAATGGTTACAATCTCTGGGGATGATAGCTTTTAATTTTCAAGAACTTTTTTTGAAATTTTTTTTGGAAGGAAATGGAATTTAATTACGGGGCATCTCAGGGAGGCCAGGAAAGATAATAAGCTCTAATGTCATGACAAAGCTTTTGAAGAAAGAACAATGAGGCATAATTGCACAATTATGCTCACTAGAAGTTCAAACATCAAAATCATCTATTTATCTAGATCTCCAAAAAGTCTTGGACAATCATTCCATGTTGTTTGAAACTCCCAAAGGACTCCCACCTATTTGTTATCATGATCATTCTATTCATTTGATTCCACGAAGTGTTCCTCCAAACATCAGGCCTTACAAATATCCTTATGTCCAAAAGAGTGAAATTGAATGTATGATTGCAGAAATGTTCGAGCTTGGTATAATTCAACCTAGTCAAAGTTCTTTCTATGATCCAGTAGTATTGGTGCACAAGAAGGATGGATCATGATGCATGTGTCAGGATTATAGGGAGCTCAATAAGCTCACTATTAAAGATAAATTTCCCATTCCTGTGATTGATGAATTATTGGATGAATTACATGGAGCAAGTTATTTTGCTAAGTTGGATCTTTGTTCGGGATATCATCAAATTATAAGGAAGACTAAAGATATTTTGAAACAACATTTAAAACTTATGAGGGTCATTATGAATTTTTGGTCATGCCTTTTGGCCTTACCAATGCACCTTATACATTTCAAGGGTTGATGAATTCCATTTTCAAACCCTTGCTTAGAAAATTTGTGCTAGTATTTTTTGATGATATACTAATCTACAACACGTCTTGAAAAGATCATGTTCAACATGTTGAGAAGGTGCTCAAAATATTGGAGGAGAAACAATTATATGAAAAAATGTCCAAATGTTTCTTTGGAGTACAAGAGGTGGAATATCTGCATCATATTGTATCTCATGAGTGTGTCAAAGTAGACCCTAACAAAATTAAAGCCATTAAGGAATGGAAATTCCCCACAACCATAAAGTAGTTGCACATATTTCTCAGGTTGACAGGGTATTATCGCAAGTTTGTTAAGAATTATGGGAGAATAGCAGCACCTCTAACAAACATTATTGAAGAAAGATGCATTTTCATGGACTCCTGAAGCAACTAAGGCATTTGAACATCTTAAAGAGGCAATGTGCCTAACACCAATATTAGCTATGCCAAACTTCACAAAAACCTTTATTGTGGAATGTGATGCCTCAGGAAATGGGATTGGTGCTATTTTAATGCAAGAAGGAAGACCCATTGCTTTTGAAAGCCACCCAATCAATGGAAAGTATTTACAAAAGGCTATTTATGAGAAGGAAATGTTGGCAATACTACATGCCCTAAATAAATGGTGACCTTACAAAATGGGAAGACACTTCAATGTAAAAATTGATCATGATAGTCTTAAACACTTTTTGGAACAAAGACTATCTTCAGAAGAGCAACAAAAATGGGTCCCAAATATGTTGGGTTATGACTTTGAAATCATGTACAAAAAAGGGAAGCTAAATGATGTTACAGATGCGCTCTCAAGAAAGGATGAAGAGGTGGAAACATTGCTTTGTTCCATTTCTATTATCCAACTAGATTGGATAACCGAAGCAAGGGATGAATGGAAGAAGTACGAAGAAGTGTCTACACTCATTCAGAAGTTGCAGCAAGATCCTAGTACATCTGATACATTTAGTTAGAAAAATGATTCCGTATGGTACAAATATCACTTATATATTTGCAAGAATTCCCAACTAAAAAAAAATATTCTTTTGGAATTTCATACTTCTCATTTAGGAGGACACTCAGGATTTTTAAAAACTTACCACAGGGGGAATAAATAATTTGTTGGGAGGGAATTAAATCTGATATTCAAAGTTTGTGGCGGAATGTTTGGTTTTCCAGCAAAATAAAGTTGAGACAATTAAGGCTGCGGGTCTTCTACAACCTTTATCAATTCCAAGTCAATGTTGGGAGAAGATTTCAATGGATTTTATCACAGTTTTACGTAAGTCCGAAGGAAAGAGTGTCATCATGGTGGCAGCTGATAGACATACCAAGTATGCACACTTCTGTGCATTATCTCATCCATTTAAAGCAATTATAGTTGCTACTGCATTTATGGAAACAATTGAAAATCTACATGGAAACCCGAAGATTATTGTAAGTGACAGAAATCCCTTTTTTACACGAAATTTTTGGATGGAATAATTTTCTTGTTTGGGTACTCAGCTACCTCATAGCTCATCTTATCATCCTTAATCTAATGGTCAAAATGAGATAATGAGTAAATGTTTGGAAGGATATCTTCATTGTTTTGTATCTGATAAGGAAGCCCAATGGTTCAAGTGGTTACCTCTCACTGAATTGTGGTATAACACATCCTTCCATACTATAGAAAAAATGACCCCATTTATGGCACTATATGCATATCATCCACTGTCCATCACATCTTCTTTGAGGGAAAATTATAGGGTTCAAGCAGTGGAAGATCACATCGAGCATCAATGAGAAGTTCTCCAAATCTTAAAGGATAACCTAAATTTGGCACAAAATAGAATGAAGCAACAAGCAGATCAACATGACAAAGAGAGAAGTTTTGATGTAGGAGATTGGGTATTGTTACGGCTACAACCATAAAAAAAAAATTCCCTCAAGCAAGCTAATAAAGATAATAAATTATCGCGAAAGTACTATGGTCCTTACAAGGTGCTACAAAATATTCGTATTATGGCATACAAATTGGAACTTCCTGCTTCTTCATGAGTGCATCCAGTTTTCCATGTTTCATTATTAAGGAAGGTTATAGGGGAAAAACTTCTAGTTCAAACAATATTTCTTGAACTTGATGGGTAAGGAAAAACCATATTGGAACCTAAAGTAGTCACGGAAAGAAGAACTTGACAGCTACGAAATCGATCAATTTTAGAGTATCTCATCAAATGGAAGAACTTACCTATTGAAGACTCTACATGGGAGGATGACAATTTTATACAGAAACACTCAGAGCTACTCAAGCATTGAAGAAAACACTTTTTTGAAGGAGAAGAGCATGTTAGTTCCCTAAATTATTAGTATAGTACCTTATTGTTGTTAGTGTAACCCCCTTATTCTTATTATTGCACCCCTATAACCCCCATATTGTTATTATTGTGCCCTTACATTATTATTGTTAGGTCGGATAGGATTAAATTGTGTTCCATTGGACTCCTATATATAGAAAGGAGGTTTTGGTCATTTTAATCATCCAAGAATTGTAAATGTATGTAATGTATTGAAGGTTTCCCCCTGAAAGTGGTTGATTTCTAAGGCATTGATATGTATTTTCTTCTATTTTTTGGAGCTAGTTTCATAAAAATTAAAGTCTCAACTTTGGGTGATTCAATTAAAGAAGGCTTATCAATTGCCTTAGAGCCAATACTAGCAGACTTTACAGTTTTTCTTACTTCTTCTCTAGGAGTAGGAGACTTTGAGTGAGACCTGGAAGTAGGGGGAGATTTTGAAGGAGAATGACTCTTTGGGAGACTCTTCTAATCAGACCTCGTTTCCATTCATAGTCGAGGGCCCTCCTTCTAGCTCCAAAAATCTTGAAGGCTGGAAATTGACCACCTCAACATCGAGGAATACCACCTGGTCAGGAGCTTAAAGCAACTCCTTTTCAATTGAGATTGGTGGGTCTGACTGGGAATATAGGGACCAGTTTCCTGTTTAAAGAGATTTAATAATAATAACAGAAATAAAATAAAATTTATGGAGTGATATTAAGATTAATGATAAAACTAAAACTTATTCTAACTATTTCCCCAGATAAAAGCATATTTTACTATGATCTAATAGAAACATTTCATAAAGTTTAAAAAAATATAGATCATTAAATACCTTGATGAAAATATGGCATGCAGAAGAAACTAAACTAATTAAATAGTTAATTAATTCAGTTGATTAAAATTAAATCACATAAAATGTCTCGTTATTTTGTATATAATTACAAATCATTCAATATTTCATATCAATAGTGACAATGATACATTATTTTCAAAGTAACTTCTATAATTAATGAACATAAAGATAAATAACCATCTATTTCAATAACACAAAGATAATAGTACCCGATGCATTAGTGCTACGTATCTAAAAAAGACAACTTTCATGCTCAACTTTTCAATTAGATAACACTTGATCAAACAATAATGAAATTTCAAAAGTTGTCTTCTCAAAATTCTGGACCCCTTTCTAAATGAATGAGAGGGGTTTAAATAGTCTATTAATATTAAAAAAATAGAAATCTTGTAAATGAATTTTCTATAAATCCCCGAATAACTTAGCTAAGATAAAGGAAAGAAAAATAGTAATTAATTACAAAAATATTCACAACTGCCTCCGAGGTCTGTTCTTCATTCGTTTTTTTAGGTTGTAAATATCTATCATTGGCTTGAGCTAGGCGGGGATACATTGGATGCATAGACATATGTCCTGTGAACACTACATCATTAAGTGCTGGAAGAAGTTGTGTTGCTGCATTTGAAGGACATCTCAGCATGATCTACTAACCATGCGGTTTTACTAGGAACTGCAAATAACTTTCCAACTTTATTTTGGATACTCTTTGAATCTCTTGTTAGATAACTATATTACTTGTATAGTCCCTTATTGTTGTTATTCTAACCCCCTTATTGTTATTGTTGTACCGCTGTAATCCGCATATTGTTATTATTGTGCCCTTACATTATTATCGTTAGGTCAGATAGGATTACACTGTGGCCCCATGGACTCCTATATATAGAAAGGAGGTTTTGGTCATTTGAATCATCCAAGAATTTTTTATTTTTGTAATGTATTGAAGGTTTCTCCCTCAAAGTGGCTGATTTCTACGGCATTGATCTCTCTTTTCTTCTATTTTTGGAGCTGGTTTCATAAAAATTAAAGTCTCAACTTCAGGTGATTCAGTTAAAGAAAGCGTATCAATTGTCTTAGAGCCAATACTCACAGACTTTACAATTTTTCTTACATCTGGTCTAGAAGTAGGAGACTTTGAATGAGACCTGGATGTAGGGGGAGATTTTGAAGGAAAATGACTCTTTGGGCGACTCTTCTGATTAGACATTCTTTCCATAATTAGTCAAGGGCTGTTACGTCACTATATTACTATTTTAGTCCCTTATTTGTATTTTGTATCCCCTTATTGTTATCGTTGTACCCTTGTAACCCCAATATTGCTATTATTGTGCCTTTACATTGTTATTTTCAGGTCGGCTAGGATTATATTGTGGGCCCATTGACTCCTATATATAGAAGGAGGTTTTGGTCATTTGTATCATCCAATAATTGTTCATTTATGTAATGTATTGGAGGTTTCCCCCTCGAAGTAGTTGATTTCTAAGGTGTTGATCTCTCTTTTCTTCTATTTTTGGGGCTAGTTTCATAACATTTGGTATCAGAGCTTTGGATTCTAGGGTTTTGCTGCTCCAAATAGGTCATCGTGCAATTTTATTTATAAAAATTTTTATACAAAGGTTAAGAAGCTGAAAATTTTAGAGCGTGAAGCTGAAATCTTGAGGAACATCATCAAAAAATTACAGTGCTTGGTTCGCAATAATTTCGGAGATATGATCTATGGAAGTTATGGCTTTTTGCAGGCTCTTGAATTTAACCTAAATATGTCATCACGGAATTTTCGCTATAAATATTTTTCTACAAGGTTTAAAAAGCTAAAATTCTCACAAAGAGAAGCCAAAATCTTGAAGAACCACCTGTAAAAATTTCAGATCTAGGTTAGCAATATTTTTGGAGATATGATCTGTGTAAGTTAGGATTTTTTTAGTCTCCTGAATTTCATCTCAAAGAGGTGAACGTTGGCAAAACATTAGAACTCTCTCTCTATAAGCATCTGATTGAGATTCTATAAGAAGTTACCGCAAGTACAAGGACTGTAGTTTCCCTTCTATAAATTTCAGATCCAAAGGAGGAAATAGTGACACGTGGCAAGTCATACAAATTTGTTGTACTGAACCAGTCCATAATTAGGTCATTGTGGGAGATTGGACATAATTTTTTCTTGAAGAGTTCGAATCATGTCAGACCTGTGGCATTCGAAAGAGGATTCAGAGGGATACCTCAGGGCCACATTTCAGATATTGAAGATCTAAAATCATAGAGATAATTCAGTTTCAATATCAAGCTCCTCAAAAGCAAGAAAAATGTGTCTATTATTTTACGAATTACATAAGTCTTGTTTGAAAAAAATTAGTTTGAATTTATTCCAAGGGCATATTGAAGAAAAAATATCAGTATTGGGTTCTAAAATGCCCCCTAAAAGGAATTCAACACCCATGAAGCCTTCATAAGGCTCTACTATGACTCATGAAGATGAAGAAATGATATGATGTCAAAATTACAAGAGAAAGTGCACCTATAGCAAAGAGCAACAAAAAATGAAATGAATGTTTTGAAGAAAGGCATGGAAAATAAGATGAATGGTTTGAAGAAAGTCATGGAAGCTAAGATGGAGGGCATGGAAGCTGGCATGGAAGCTAAGATAGACGACATGGAAGCTAAAATCGATGAAAAAATGGAAAACATGAAGAATGATCTAAAAGTAGACATCGAAGGTTTGACAAAGATGATACAAGAAATGTTTCCAAATGGCGAAAATATAGTAGAGGAAAATCATGATGAGAAAAAAATAAATGTTAATCATGATCTCATAAAATCTAATGTTCGATGGAAGAACCACCATATTCCAAAGATGGGTATGAGGAAGTTTGATGGCATGGATCCCGTAACATGGATACTATAAATGGAGCAATATTTTGATCTAAATAATGTGAAAAAAACACAAAAGGTATGCATTGGAACTTTACATTAAGAACAAAATACATTTTCATGGTATCAATGGCTCTGCTCCCATAAAAAAATTGTCACTTGGTCAATTTTTACTGAGGAAATGATAGCACATTATGAGGATACAAAAAGAAATACCTTCTTTAGCCAATTGATAAATCTAAAAAAAAACGGTTTAGTGGTGGAGCACATTGAGGAATTCCAAAAATTGAATATAAGGGTAACTGATATTCCAAAGGAACACATGATTGATGTCTTTATAGTGAATTTATAGGATAACATCCAACATGAAGTTCGAGTTTGGGAACCTGGTTCATTGGAAAAGGCATTCAGGTTGGCAAGAAAAATTGAATGTAAAATTATGGCAACAAGGAAGCCTACCACTCACATATATTAAGATGGGAGTGTTGCTACTTCTAGACTTCCACAACCTACAAGGTTGACACCACAAAAATTGGAAGAAAAAATAGCAAAGGGGCTTTTCTATAGTTGTGATAGAAAATACACTAAAGGTCATAAGTGTGTTGAGAAGAAACCATTTTACATAGATTGTGAAGAGGAAGAAGAAAATAAACAAGAATCTTCAAAAGAAGGGGATATACACCAGGAACCAACCCTAGAAGGGGAAGAAATGATTCTGACCATATCATGTAATACATTGGCAGGAATTACCACTCTGTAAACTCTCAAGATAGAAGGAAATATCAAGAAGAAAAAGGTAATAGTGTTGACTGATTCGGGTGGTACCCATAATTTTATTCAATTTAAGGTAGCCAAGGAATTGAATTGTTTCCTATACCCACCACCATAATTTGAAGTGATGGTTGCAAATGGAGGAACTATAAATTTCTATAGAAAATGCCATAATATCAAGATAACCATGGGGAAATATTTATTGAATAGTCCAATGCTTTCCATTCCTATGGGAGGTGCAGATGTTGTACTAGGAGTACAATGGTTACAATCTTTGGGGACAATATGTTTTAATTTTAAAGAACTTTTCTTGAAACATTTTTTAGCAGGAAAGAAATTCGAATTATGGGGTACTTCATGAAGTTTTAAAGATAATAAGTTTCATGCCATGAAAGTTTGAAGAAATAATGAGGCGAATTTCAAAATTATGCTCACTAGAAGTTCTACACTAAAATCATCTATTTTTGATTCATACAAGTCTTGTCTTATTTCGTTGTTTGAAACTCCCAAAGGACTCCCACCTATTCGTGATCATGATCATGCTATTCATTTGATTCCAGGAAGTGTTCCTTCAAACATCAGGCCTTATAGATATCCTTACTTCCAAAAGAGCGAAATTGAACGTATGATTGCAGAAATGTTAGAGGCGGGTATAATTCAACCTAGTCAAAGTTCTTTCTCTGCTCCTGTAGTATTGGTACACAAGAAGGATAGATCATGGCACATGTGTTCAAATTATAGGGAGCTCAATAAGTTCACCATTAAATATAAATTTCCCATTCTTGTGATTTATGAATTATTGGATGAATTACATGGAGCAATTTATTTTACCAAGTTGGGATCATTTTGATGTCAACTAGAATGAAGACCAAGATATTTCAAAACAATATTTCGACCTTTATTAACACCTCTTTAACAAGTTTTTGTCACTAATGATCATATTTAATAATATTAACTTCATTTCAAACCCTTCCTTAGAAAATTTGTTCTAGTATTTTTGATGACATACTAATCTATAGCAGGTCTTGGAAGGATCATGTTCAACATGTTGACAGGGTGCTCAAACTATTGGAGGAGAAACAATTATATGCAAAAACATCCAAATGTTTCTTTGGAGTACAAGAGGTGGAATATCTGGGTCATATTGTATCTCACAAGGGTGTTAAGGTAGACCCTAACAAAATTAAAGCCATTAAGGAATGGAAAGTCCCCACAACCATAAAGCAGTTTCTCGGATTTCTCAGGTTAACAGGGTATTATCGCAAGTTTGTTAAGAATTATGGGAGAACAGTAGCACCTCTAACAACACTATTGAAGAAAGATGATGCATGGACCAAGCAATTCAAGGTTTTTCAATATCTTTAAAGAGGCAATGCTTAGCACCGTCTTACCACGCTAAACTTCAACAAACCTTATTGTGGAAAATGTGATGCTCCGTGAAATGGAATTGTACAGCTTAATGCGGCATAAAGAAACTATTACTTTTGAAAGGTGTTCAATCAAAGCGAAATTATTTACGAAGATATTTATGAGAAGGAATAGTAACACACATGCACTAAAGGAATGCAATTAATGGTCAGAAGTACACTTGGTTATAAAATTGATTTTCAAGATTGTCTTAAATACTTTTGGAACAAAGACTATCTTTATAAGAGCAGCAAAAATGGGTCACGAAGATGTTGGGTTATGACTTTGAAATAATCTACAAAAAAGGGAAGCTAAATGTTGTTGCAGATGCACTCTCAAGAAAGAATGAAGAGGTGGAAGAATTGCTTTGTTCCATTTCTATTATCCAACCAGATTGGATAACCGAAGCAAGGGATGAATAGAAGAAGGATGAAGAAGTGTGGACACTCATTCAAAAGTTACACCAAGATCATAGTACATCTGATACATTTATTTGGAAAAATGATTCCTTATGGTACAAAGATCACTTATATATTTGTAAGAATTCCCAACTAAAACAAAATATTATTTTGGAATTGAACACTTCTCCTTTAGGAGGACACTCAGGAATTTTAAAAACTTGCCACAGGGTAAGGAAATAATTTTTTGGGGATGGCCTTAAATCTGATATACAAAATTTTGTGGCAGAATGTTTGGTTTGCGAACAAAATAAAGTTGAGACAATTAAGACCCCGGGTCTTCTACAACCTTTATCCATTCCAATTCAACGTTGGGAGGAGATTTCAATGGATTTTATCACAGGTTTACCTAAGTCCGAAGGAAAGAGCGTCATCATGGTGGTAATTGATAGACTTACCAAGTATGTACACTTTTGTGCATTATCTCATCCATTCAAAGCAAGTACATTTGCTACTACATTTATGGACACAATTAAAAAGCTACATGGAAACCTAAAGGTTATTGTGAGCGATAGAGATCCCATTTTTACTGAAAATTTTTGGACAGAGTTATTTTCTTGTTTGGGTACTGAACTAGCTCATAGCTCATCTTATCGTCCTCAATCTGATGGTCAAAATGAGATAGTGAATAAATGTTTGGAAGGGTATCTTTGTTTTTTTATATCTGGCAAACAAACACAGTGGGTCAAGTGGTTACCCCTCACTGAATGGTGGTATAACACTTCCTTCCATACTGTAGCAAAAATGACCGCATTTATGGCACTTTATGGATATCATCCACCATCCATCACATCATCTTTAGGAGAAAATTCTAAGGTTCAAGCAAAGGAAGATCACATCGAGCATCAACAAGAAGTTCTCCAACTCTTAAAGGATAACCTAAATTTGGCACAAAATAGAATGAAACAACAGGCAGATTAACATCACAGTGAGAGAAGTTTTGATGTAGGAGACTAGGTATTTTTACGGCTACAACAATAAAAACAAATGTCCCTCAAGCAAGCTAAGAAGAATAATAAATTATAGTAAAAGTACTATGGTCCTTACAAGGTGTTGAAAAAGATTGGTACTATGTCATAGAAATTGGAGCTTCCTACTTCTTCGTGAGTGTATCCAGTTTTCCATGTTTCAGGCTTAAATAAGGTTATAGGTGAAAATCTTCCAGTTCAAACAAAATTGCCAGAAATTGATGAGGAAGGAAAATTCGTATTGGAACCTGAAGGGGTCATGGAAATAAGAACTCGACAGCTACAAAATCAATCAATTTCAGAGTATCTCATCAAGTGGAAGAATTTACCCACTAAATATTTTACATGGGAAGATGATAATTTTATACAGAAGCACCTAGAGCTACTCAAGCGTTGAGGAAAATGATTTTTTGAAGGAGATGGGCATTTTAGGTACCTATGTTACTAGTTTATTCCCTTATTGTTATTGTGTAGCTACCTTATTGTTACTGTTGTACTCCTATAACCCCAATATTGTTATTATTGTGCCCTTACATTGTTATTTTTAGGTCGGCTAGGATTATATTGTGGGCCCATGGACTCCTATACATAGAAGGAGGTTTTGGTCATTTGTATCATCCAAGAATTTTTCATTTATGTAATTTATTGGAGGTTACCCCCTTCAAGTGGCTGATTTCTAAGGCGTTGATCTCTCTTTTCTTCTATTTTTGGAGCTGGTTTCATAACAAGGGCCCTCCTTCTAGCTCCAGAAATCTTGAAGGCTAGAAATTGGCAACCTCAACATCGGGGAATAACACCCAGTTAGGAGCTTAAAACAACCCCTTTTCCATTGAAATTGGTGGGTCTGATTGGGAATATAGGGACCAGTTTCCTGTTTAAAGAGATTTAATAATAATAAATGAAATCAAATCAAATTGATGGAGTGATTTTAAGACTAATGATAAAACTAAAACTTATTCTAACTATTTCCCCAGATAAAAGTGTCTTTTACTATTATCTAATATAAATATTTCATAAAGTGTAAAACAATATAGATCATTAAATACCTTGATGAAAAGAAAGCATGCATAAGAAACTAAACTAGTTAAATAGCTAATTAATTTAGTTGATTAAAATTCAATCACATAAAAGGTCTCATTATTTCATAAATAATTACAAATCATTCAATATTTCATATGAATAGTGATAATGATACATTATTTTCAAAGAAGCTTCTATAATGAAAGAACATATAGATAAAATAACTATCTATTTCAATAACACAAAGATAATAGTGGCTGATGCATTAGTGCTATGTATCTGAAAAAGAAAACTTGCAGGCTCAACTTTTCAATTAGATAACACTTGATTGAAAAATAGTGCAATTTCAAAAGCTACCTTCTCAAAATTCTAGACCCCTTTCTAAACGAATGACATGGGTTTAAATAGTCTATTAATATTACAAAAATAGAAAACTTGTAAATTTATTTTCTATAAAGACTCGAATAATTTAAGCTAAGATAAAGGAAAACAAATTAGTAATTAGTTGCAACAATATTCATGACTGCCTCCGAGGTCCATTCTTCATCTGTTCTTTGATGTTGTAAATATATGTCATTGTCTTCAGCTAGGGGGGATGCATTGGATGCATACACATATGTCCTGTGAATACTACATCATTAAGTGCTAGAAGAAGTTGTGTTGGTGCATTTGAAAGACACCTCGGCATGATCCACTAACCATGCAGTTTTACTAGGAACTGCCAATTAACTTCCAACTTTAATTTGGATAAACTTTGAATCTCTTGAGTCCTTCTTCTTGATGCTTCTTGCCAAGACTGCTTGAAGATTATGACATATGACAAAGTATATTTTGGATATTATTGTATTAGATTGGCTTGTATTAGAGCATCAGTGATGTAGTTAGTGAGATTTGATGCAATATTCCTGGCTTTGATGATTTCCATATCTGCACATTTCATTTTGATATCCCAATAACCAAATACATATCCTTATGTGATTATTCAATTATGGGAAGGTTGGCTTTTCTTCCTTGTCTACCATATTTCCAATCTATGAAATCAGAGATTTTTTCACCTTTCCCTTCATAGAGGGTTCTCAACTCTGACAGTTGGGTGACTAAAGAATCATTTTTTTTTTGACAAGCCATGAATTAATGACAACTTATGAAAGGAAATGTATTGTTGCTTTGTTAAAGGGATATCAAAATCTAAATCTTCCTTTCAGACTTCATTAACTTTAGGATTATATTTCAAATGATTAACCTCTTGCTCTAATTATTGTATCTATTGATATTTATCTCTAGCTTCTTCTTTCCATTGTTGTTCTATTGCTTGAATCTCAGTTTTGGGACATTCCTCTAATAGATAAATTCTTTGATCATTTTTTTTCATCAATAACTTACTTTTACAACTTCATCCATGGTCTCATTAACATAATCCCCCACAAATTGAGATAGTCAATTTAGATCATCCTTTGGGGCAGATCAAGCATCCTTTCAAAGAATTGGAACTAAGGTTTCACTAGGAACCAACATTTGAGTTTGTTCCAATTTTATTTTCTTTCTAAACCTGCCACAGACTTCCTTCTACTTTTGACAATAGAATGCATCCAAAGGTGGGATTTATTCAATTTTTAGGACTATGTTTGTGGTGGGAAAAGCAAGAATTATTTCCATTTTTTCAGCTATATGAGAATCATTCTTTACCTCTCCATCAATGTTTCACTATTAACATCATTTTGGGAATACTCTACAGTAAATGAGGTGTTCCTTTCATTTTCTGGAATCTATACATTTTCTTTGTGGTTAAAAACTGCTTTTGTGCTTGGTTCTATGGAAGGCTTTATGACTGGATCTGCAGAGATAAAATTTGGCTTTGAATTGATGACAACTACTTCTGTACTTGTATGGTCGGAAACATTTGCAATGTGGGTTTCCTCTGTCATTAGAAAATTCTTCAATTCCTCCCAAACTTCGTCAAGTTGTTCTCCTTTGATTCCACTTTCTTGTCCAACAGCTATATTAGTTGTTTCTGTACTTCAAACATTTGGAACTTCGGAAGAGGATGCATATTCTTCTATACTCTCTGAGTTGTGACTGGAATAATTTAATAGAAATTCTGGTAGATGAGCTATCATCTTATGATGATATTGCTTAAAATTAATTAAATCATGAGGATTCAATTGATCATAGGCTAGTATCTATACCATATAATATTAGGGGTTCATTTCCAATAAATCATCAAACTTATCGGGCTCGTTTGAAAATGAATTGCGTTCAACTTGTGTGGTGACCTCTTTAGAAATTCCACTAAGACGAAAATACCAGTTAGGTACCACTAGAAAACAAAAAGCTTTCAATTGCTCAATTTCAAGAAAAAATTTCTTGAAATTCTCTAAAGTATATGTATCACATGGAATAGGAAAACATGGCCAAATGGTCTTATTTTCATCTCTGAGGACTTTATTTAGGCATTGTCCAACAGTATGGTAGGTGATTTGTTTGGCCAACAATTTCTCTAGAATAAACAACATAAACACATAGGGATGCACTAAGCTTCTAAAAACGCCAATATATGTAAATGTTTTTTCTCTGAAGCATTTCCCTATAGGCCTCAAGTCTCTATTGGCTTCTGAGGTAAGCCTTAGGGATTTATTACTAAAAAAATCTTGTTGGAGGGGAACCATTACTTCATGAAAAATCTTGTAGAAACAATAATGGTACTTTGGTTCCCACGAAATTTCAAAATAAACATGAATGGGGTGGCATATTGAATAGACCATTTCCATCGCAAGGATGGAAAATTAAAGGAAAATCATACAAAATCCATAATATAGGCACTCATGAAAAAATGAGGGGTTGTCCTTTCTAGTACATTGGGTCTTTTCTTATGATTATAGGTTTGAGTACTAAAAATATTTGAAAAAATGGTTTCCTAGTCTATGATATAACCATCAGAGGGAACTTCAGTCAATGATACCCATTATTCAGAAAAAAATTTCAGTATTGGGATAACCATAAAGATGACATAAAATAGCAGCAATTTGGGAGAATGGGCCAACCAGAGAGGCTAGTGAATACATACCCCTGTCCTCTCGCTTCATTTTATTTGGGTCTTTCCTTGAATCCTTAATAAGCTCCACAAGTTTCAGATTTTCTTGCATGAACTCTTGGACAAACTGTGTATCGTACTTCATGTGAGGCATCAACAACTGGTACATTCTTCTTAAGTCTTCTGGCTTGAAGGATCTAATTACTGTCCTTTTTTAGGTAATAAATAGTCGATCGGTTATATCCACATGGCTGATTACCCACCTCACCATATCTGTGTATGGGAGAATTTTCAAACGAGTGGAAATTCTATGAAGAAATCACTTAGCTACATTGGTCCATGGATATGTATCCCTTGGTGGAGACTCATCGATAGTAGATCCTCTATTTTCAATTATTCTTGGATTTCTATCTTCAAACAACTTGTAAATTTCTTCCCAGTTATAAGAACGTGAATCCTAGGTGCATGTAGTATCTACGAACAGAGGATCCATCTCATCAGTCTCTTCAGGTAGCAAGATAAATTTGTGTAGAGGGGATAAATTTATTCATGATTTGATTATCCTTGACATTGTTAGCCTCACTCTCATGTGATAAAAAACAATTATAAATAAAAAAATAATTAAATTAATTAAATCATGAAAATTAGGAATTTATGCCTAATTTTCTAGATTGAGTTTGTTCCTCTCAATTAAGAGTTAGTTTAGGCTTAGAGATTCTTTCCACCTAACTAGGTTCCTATATTGGTGTATCGTTGATATTTTTCCTCAATCAAAGTGTCCAAGATAGACACACTATCTTGAGACACATTCACCTCTTGTATTTATATTTGTATTATACCATTGTTTTAATAATGAGAATATGTGAGGAGTACATCAGGGCTATGTCCTTTTCCGCCAATGTTTTATCTCTGGTATTTTATGTATTTTTATGTGTGTTTACTTAATATCCTTCATGTGGTATAAAAGCACACAGTTTTTCTCTTTGGGACTGAGACTCTGTTTATTGAAGCTGCACATGGATGATCCATTGAGCGTTATAGAAGTATGTGTGGGAGGAGTAGTATATAGAGATTTTTATTTATGTGTGTGAAGAGAGATATATTGGAGGATTTAGTATCTTGAGCCAAATTAGAGGGATGTATACACTTGCAAATGAAAATTGGAAATTTCTCTCCATGCCAAAGGAAAATGATTGAAATATTTGCATTGTGATATGGTGAAATGATTGGTATTTTTTTTATTTTCAAGAAAATTCATTTTTTTTTTTGCAATATTTTGGAGTCCAACATGGAACCATCAACCTGAACCAGCAGCATGAAGCAGTTCAAAATTTTTGGAAAATTTTTGTGTTATAGCTGAGTATATTCTGCGTGAGGCTGACGATGATGGAAATCACTCCATTGAATACAAAGTTGTAGAGAAGAAAATTAGGCTTATTGTGAGAAGCATAAGAAAAGAATATTTATCTCAATGGAGGATCAATATTATACAATTTACTGTCTACAAAACTCGAATTCAGCTACTGTAGCATCATTGTTACACCCAAGAGCGAGGAGAAATAACCTCACATCATTGTTCGAGAAATGGTGTAAATCCAATGGAATCATTGTTGGAAGAGACTGTTCTCATTGAATCCTGTAGCCATCGTGTCGTCAATATCATCCTCAAGAGATGCTGTCAAATCATCCTCAAGAACTGTTATCGAGCAAAATCATCCACGAAGGATTTGCATAACGTTTTTTTGTAAGAGCAACATCAAAATTTTGGCGAATTAAGATCTATGCGAAATTTGTTTTCCTTGTTTGTGAATTATGCCACACCTTCTCTCTTGCCATTTGTGGTTCTTTACTCTACTACAATTATATAGGAGGGAACCTTGAAATTGAAGAAAAGCTGGATCTAAGGACAATGTTCACAATCGCTGGAGGAAAAAACTTACCTTGCATTACTGGAGGAACGGACTTACGATGTACCTTATTTTTTTCCATTCGTAGTTCTTTCTCTTACATGTGAATGTGAAAGGTTTGATATCTGAATAATAAATAAATAGATAATGGATAGAATAAGTGTTGCAATTTAGAGTAGCTTCAAACAGTGTAGCTAACTAAGTTGGCCACTACGCACAGGCTCTTCCCAGCTAACAGAATATGGCCTAATTCATCACATATCAATACTATACTTCGGGCACTATGAATGGTTTTCTGTGAAGAGATACTTAAGAATAAGATATTTGTATACACGTGCATGTGAAGATCATGGGCATAATTCAACACAAATCCTTGTTTGTATGATTCATGTAATAAATGCATTCAAGCATTTTTGCATTGATTCAATGCATGCGGTTGAAGTGGATGCGCTCCTCCAATTATTCGAGCTTTCTCCTCCACCAGGTAGATAAAATATCCAAAGTCAAGAATTTTTAAAGCATTCTTACTGGAGTATATTTTCTATATTCCTAAAACAAATTGGCACAATGTTTTATAAAGTAATTTTAACTTTATAAAAGAGGAGAATATTAAAAATAAGGTATGGTTTTTAATTTGTAAAGTGATATGTGGTAGATAATTTTCGGAGATATAATGAGTGAATAGAATATTATTTTTTATGGGGAAGTTCATTTTTAATGTGATAATTAAGATAATGAAGAGATAAGGTGAGGAGTGATAAATGTAAAATATTTTTTATTTGGGAGTTATAAGGGGTGAATGAAATTTGTAATTTTGAGTGATAAGGTGATATTTTTTGGATTGATAAGTTGATTTTTGTAATTCAGAGAAATAAGGTGTGTTCCAATTTTTTTTGTAATCTATGGAGTGACAAGTGAAAGTGATTCTTGTAATCCAAAGTAATATTTTACTTTGAGAGAAATTGAGTCAGTGCATGTAGTTTGTGAAGGTAATTTACTTCCATAGTTTGCAAGTGTGGAATTCTCATTACTTGAGAACTCTCAAAAATGATGTTGTAAAGATCAAAGATTGATGTGATAAATGCTTAATAAAGACATTTTTTGATGGTTCTTGTGTCCTAGATCCACCCGAAATTGAATAAGGGGATATTAGGTACATTGTGAGTGTGTTTGTGATGGCACATGAATCCTGTTATTGATTTTTTTGTGTCTATTTCTGAAACTACAATTATTTAACACATACATACAATTCAAAGGAAGAGAATGAAAGCAATCACATAGTTACGAAGAACATTACAAGAAGAATTATCAAGCCCAAACAATCACATGCATTTGCAAAACACATCATCAAGTTAATAAAGAGGTTATACACAACCATAGTCCACATCATTTAATCAAATCAATCAAGCTAAAGTAACACCAGAATCAAACACTACATAGACAAGTTTACATGATCGACATCAACAACAATTTAAGTAACTTGTAAGTTTTATAATAAATTTGAGTTGAATTGTAAGGGTGCATTCTCGGTTGAAACTGGCACCCAAGTTTTGAATTTATAGGAGGAAAATGCTCGACATCCTTCTTTTTCCAATAAGCATAATCAAGTCAGTGAAAATTTCACAACATCAAGCAAGCCAGCGTGAATTTCATTGAAGAAACAATCAAACAAGCGAGCGAGTTCAACTCTAAAGAAAGAAAACGTAATATTCAAACAACAATCAATAAATTTAAAATCTACAGCAAGAGAGTGTGAGTTATTCAAGTTAGCATGAATCAAGCGAAACAAGTTCCACCAAGCAAGATATCAAGAAAATTCCAAAGTAAGCGAGCGTGATAAATTCCATCAAGTGAGCTAGTACAAGCAAGCATGTCCAAATGGGAAAAGGTGGAAAACCTCTTCAAAGTGCAGAGCTGGAGATTAAAGATTGGAAAGAGTGAAATCATGAGTTACAAAATACGATTGAGTTACTGGAATGGAAGTTGAAGCAAAATAAAATCTTAATTGACCAAATCAAAATCACATTAGAAGCAACAAAAGACTCTAAAATTGAGCTTGAGATGAAAGAAAAACTCATTCATGCACTTCAAATAAAACTATGTGAAAAACAATATCTTCTTGATGCACAATATACAGGGAAGATAGATGCAATTTGTGACACCGAAGACTTCATCTAGCAAGTTGATGAAAGTTGTGATACAAGTGATCTTATTAAGCCTAGTGATGAAGGTTGTGACATGAAAGATCTAATCAATAAATTTGATGTCAGTTGCGACAGAAGTGATCTTAACCAGCCGGTTGTACTACTTAATGATGCAACCAGTAGTACCAATGATCAAATTAAACAGTTTGATGAAACATGTAAAAAATATGAATCATTAATTGAAATGTTTGATGTTGAGTGTAATACATATTATTTAATCAATCCAACTCAAAATATCAGTAGTAGCAGGAAGTGTGAGGAACATGATTATCTTTCCAAGAATGTGATCAGACCTTGGGAAGAAATCTCCTTCAACAAGGATCGGCATAGCCTAGGTTACACCAAAGACAACATTTTTTATGTTCCATATTACTCAAAACCAGTAAATATTGTAAGCACAGGATTTCTATAAAATTCTCATAACAAGTGTAACCATTGTAAGAGAAATGGCCATATGGATAGTACAAGTTTTGACCTCCATCCTTGTCACCATTGTGGTAAGAAAAATCATTCATCACAAAGATGTAGAAAGAAAAATCAACCATCCAGATTGAAGATAAATTATGCATGGATTGATCCTTCGAAGTGGTCATCTACAGTCAAAAAATTTTCTATGTGTTATCAACGGACTCAGTCTCATATGAAGACAACTTTTCTATTCCAACGAAGATAGTGACACTCTCCTACACCTGAAAGGGGGGGGGTGGGGGGTCTGAAATGAAATGGCGATGATTATCTTGCCTTTCACCTGACAAAGGGGGGGAAATGATAATTAAATTGAAGGTGCTTGTCAGACTAAAAGTATCAACAACATTAGCAAAAGAAGCCAGTGAGCATCAAAAAATTCTCCAGTAGGTGTTCAACAATGAAAGAAACAATGGGCAGTTTTTTCGACACCAGTAGTGAGTTTCTTCTGACAACATCAGCAACAGTAGCAGTGAGTTTTTTTTTACATCATCCAGTGGGCAATCATCAAGTAGCCAGAGGGAAGTTTCAAGATCAGCATATTATCGAGTGGGAGTTATCAATATTTTTTCATTGGACAAGCCAATCCACTAGTGTGCCTCTTCAACATTTTGTCAATGGAAAAGAAAATTCGCCAATGGGAATTATCAAATTTTTTTGAGTCGACAAAGGATACTGATTGCAAGAAAAGGAAATTTGGATCCTTTTTCAGCTTGGCACATGATGGAGTTGTCAAGAAAAATTCAAAAATGAATCGGACTTGCAGCTAACTCATGCTCTCTTTAGATTAAAGTTTTTTCAACATCCAGCTTTGGCGGTTTTTGAGGTAGTGCTTTTGAGGATCAACCGTTTCAGCATGATAACTTGGAATATGGTTCCTCATTTGTATTTCAAATTTATCATTGAGGAGGGGAATGTTAGCCTCACTCTCATGTGAGCAAAAACAATTATAAATCCAAAAAATAATTAAATTAATTAAATTATGAAATTAGGAATTTATGCCTAATTTTCTAGATTGAATTGTTCCTCTCAATTAGGAGTCAGTTTAGGCCTAGAGATTCTCTCCACCTAACTCAGTTCCTAGATTGGTCTATGGTTGAGTTTTTTCCCCAACTAAAGTTTCCAAGATAGATGCACTATCTTGAGACACATTCTCCTCTTGTATTTATATTTGAATTATACCATTGTTTTAATAATGCGAATATGTGAGGAGTACAGCAAGGCTGTGGCCTTTTCCACCATTGTTTTCTCTCTGGTATTTTTATATATTTTTATGTTTTTTTAGTTAATATCCTTCATACATTTCCTTATGTTGTTATTTATTACAATTTACTTATCAGAAAATGAGCTAAGATAAGCATAGAATCACTTCGAACTATGCAAGAGTCATATCAATTGAATGCGAGCCTTATGAAAAATCCCTTTGCATTAACTTAAATAATTACACTTTTTTTGAAAACCTTGAGTTTAAAAACCATAAGGTTGTCATTTAATTTAAAACACTTGTTCACGTGATGCTGACAATTGGCATTACTTCGTAGTTTCTCTTTTCGACACTTTTCATATTGGGTACAGTGATCGGCTTTAATACTTATGGGATGTGTGAAATATTGAAATATAAGGATTCTTCATAGAATGCGATATCAAGATCTATCATTTGACAAAATGCGATATCGGTAGTTGGTTAATTGACGAAATTTTAGCATTTCATCATGTCGGCATTTTTGTTTCTCAGAAGTTCAGCAAATCAGTTTTTTCGACAGATCGAAACTTTGGAAATTCGAAATTTCACATTTCGTCAATGTACTTTTGGCATGTTTCCATATATTACCAAAATTTGATTATTTTAATCCCTTTTTAACCTTTTTAATTCTTTTCTAATGTTTTCATAAGATTGTGTATATTATAAAAAAGAAAGATTTTCTTTTCTTTATTTGGAAATATAATGGAGGATATACTTAACTTATTGATATAAAAGGGTTGAACCTAAAAAAAATTAAAGGGTCCCCATTGTTCCTTCTAAAGCTTCTAAGGAAAATGGGGTTTGTTGAGTACCACAACAAATCCCTCGGTGAAAATCTCCTTTTATCTTCCTAGGGAAAGCATGCAGGTTGAAAACCTCCACAGAGGCAGCCTGCATGCCTATAAAAAATAAAAAAATCAACAAAAAGGGTAAGAGGAACATAAGCTCAAACCCTATTTTCTAACATTTTTTCCTTTTGCAGGATTACATATAGCTGGAACATTTTGTGATGTGACAAAAAAAAACCTACATTTTCTCATCCATCCTTCCAAACATACTCCTCATCTCCATATCCATCACTCATATAACCATCCCTTTCCACCCTCTAATTAACCAGAAAGTAAAATTTCACCTTCTCATTGTAATGCTACAAGAAGGTCATCTAATGCTATAAGGGGCCATGTAATGCTACTCGAGGAGCATGTGAAACTGCAGAAGTTGTATCCAATGAGAATAACAACCCAAATGGACATGATTCCTTGATGAAATGATAAATAGGGCCCTCTAATTATTTACTCATCACCCATCCATCACTCTTCCATTCCATTTCACCTAAACTTGCTGAAAATGTTCACTCTATTGTACCAAAAAAAAAAAGGAAAACATAGAGAGACCACCATTGTGTATTTCTCTAATCTTCACACTACTTCATCAGGATTCTAAACCTATCTGCATGGATTTTCATCATTCCCCCAAATTCCATCATGGAATATGAGGAGTAAAAGGAAGGATTAAAAGAATGTTACAGGAATAAACTCCTCCTGTAGCAACCCGTGCAGTCAAAACAAATATATGATATTTTTTTTCCAGCCTATATGAAGCATTAGGGAGAAACATCCACACCTACGAAGGGACTCATCACTGTCAGAGGAGGACTCCACCAACAGATACATCCTAGTCATTAGAGAAACACCTTGACACAGGAACATCATTAGTGAAGGTGTAATCCATTTTTGAAGACATTCACAAGGAACAAGAAAAAGAGTCAACTCCCTCTAAGATGATGATATTATGTGGCTCATCTATAGCCATACATCCATCTCCAGTAATCCGATCCATAGGTAGGCTTATGTATGGAAACCCTCACCTCCTCCCTATTTATAAAATCACTAAAATGTGTAAATGTTTAGGAATGTGTTTTAGTAAGCTGGAGGTGGCTGATGCACATGGACACCCTCAGATAGTAAACTTAAGTTCGTGTTAGTTAATTATGCAATGTGGAGATTTCAATTCAATGTGAGCTACTGTCACGAAGACTGGGGTGATAATAATGAGGAGAGGGAAAATTATATAAAAAGGTGGGGACAATTGTCCAAATGAGAAAACTCGTGTAGATGGTATGTCACCACAACGCTAGAAAATTTCACCTAAAAAGGGGAATATAACGTACTAGGATCGACTTATTTTGCACCATCGCTCATTCCAAATACAATGAAAGAGAGGAAAAACTATTGTACGACACCAAGGATTTTCAATTATTATCTACATGTACTACAGGAGGCCTCACAATCAATTACATAAGAAGTTAAAGGTTGTAAACAGAGACACAATGGCTCGCAATTATCTCAAAACTTTCATACACATCCATATTTTCTTGACAAAAAGTAATTGACATCTACCTCCCTTTTTATTACACCTAATTGTATGAAAACTCTACTTATAATTGATAGCCTTTAATAGTCAAATTAAATGGTAGAAGGTATTTCTGAGGTTTGTTATGGTTATAATCAAGAAAAATAATTTGCTTGACCAAAATTATAACATCATTTTCACTTGTTGTACCAAGGAATTAAACATTGTTTCACCGATGAAATTGTTGAAAAAAACTTCCCCTCACCTAAGTAGCACCAAGGAGGTACAAAAAAAGATATAGGGGGAGGATTTAATATAAGGGAACCCTCAGAAACCAAAATAATTCTCCAACACCCTCCTATCATGAACATATTCAGAAGACACCAATGGTTTGGTTTCATTGAGTTGTTGAAGGGGTACGATGATGATTTTAGTCATGAATTTTCCATTGAACTGCATTTTGAAGGAGAACATATTTTCACCATTATTGTCAGAGGTTTAGCCATCTCTCTCATCCCTAAAACAATTTTCATTGTGACCACCTTACCTCTAGGGATTTGATGTAGCAAAGAAGACAATGCATTGAGTGTCACAGCTAGGAAAATTTTGTCCATTTTGAAAGAGAATCTTGTTGAGCATAAGAATGGAGTGAAAATATAAATTCTACCTTACCTTTGGGATAAGGTTGCTTACCATATCCTCAAGTATAGATATTGTGAATGGATATTGAGTGTGGTATATGCTTACCACATTAGATTTATATTAGCTAAGATTCAAGGTATAATTTCCTCTCCCTCAAATTCTTAGTGTCCTCAATTTCCTCCTACAATCAATCATTGAGATGAGTAAAAGGGAGGGAAGGAAAACACCAGCAGTCAGCTTACCATGGCCTCATTAAGTTAATAGTGATGGATTTTTGTTCACAACTTAAGGATCCTTGTCTTATAGAATATTTTTTTGGATATGGGTAGGGATATTTTCATAGAAACAAAAGCCATCCCACCTGAAAAGACACCAACCTCTAGAACTAGAGGTAGAGAGGGAAAAATATAGGAGGAATAAGTAACAAAAAAGGAGGGGGAAGAGAGAGAAAGGACAGAATTAAAGGATAGGAAAACATAGGAAAAAAAGGAAGCAGAGGCAGAGGAAGGAGAACAAGAAATTAAAGAAGAAGAGGGTGAGAAGAAAGTATAAGGAGGAATAAGCCTTGAGGGAACTTATATACCCCAAGTAGCAGAGAAACAACTACCTCAAACAAGTATATCTCTAGGGGACACTGAATAATAAGTATTTGCAACATTAGATACTTTGTGCACACCTGTTAATCCCAAAATGAATCAACCAAGACAAGGCCCTCTATATTTCAAGATAAGGAAGAGAACAACCATTAAACAATGGAAACCATAAACTCCCACAAGGGTCCCTATCATAATTCAATAATAACCAAATAAGAAGGAATAGGTAGGACCCAAGAAAGGAAAAAATGAAGGGGCTAGTTCTGGTAAAACCAAAACCAAGTCACCTGTAGCATTTGTGGGTAGGCCCACCAATAGGTCAGCTACCTTCAAGAAGCCAAAGACACAAGCTGCCCTTGAACAAGAAGAAAAAGAAAAGCTATAGGTGGGGTAGAGTTTGATACTGGAGAGACAAAGTATGCTACAGGTGAGATAGAGTATCGTACAGTAGGAACAAGGGAAGCTAGAAGAGAAAAAAAGGAGTTACACGAAGAAGCATACACCAAAAAAGAAATTGAGAAGAACTTCCAAGAGCTCCAAGAGCCTGATACACAACCTAGCGTGGGGAATTAATATAAATTAATTGAAAGAGGAAGGATAATTCTTGAAAAATTTGCAATCCACCTCCTCTATGAACTAGAGATAGAGAGAGGAAGAACTCACAGGTGGAGGAAAATTGCTAAATGCAATAATATGGAAGATGTGGGACTTATGGAGGAAATAGTCATTGAGATGGGAAAATAATTCACTAATTTTGGACTCACGGAGTCTATGAAGAAATATAAGCTACATGAATAAAACAAAAAATGAAATAGAGGTTGCAGGAGAAAGAAACACAACTTGCCACCATAGAAAGTCTCTCTATAGAAGCCCTACAATTCAAAAAACCTTCAAAATATTATTCTTTATTTCTCAAAGAAAAATGACTATAGCTCCAAATAAATACTCCAGAAGGATATGGTTCTCTGCCTTTTAAATACTACAAGAATTTTATTGAGTTTTGTAAACAAACCAGCATGGTGGACATGAAAAAGGTAGTTGATTTCTACATGCACAACTTCACTTTGACATATATCAATTTATGGGATTCCAATTTTAGATTGGGATACATGTAACTCATGGCTTTAGCATCTTGGATGGTCCATAAAAAGAATAGGATTCGGGATGACAAAAAGGTAGTGATAAAGGAGGAGAAGTAACCCTTGTGCATCAGAGCAGAGATAGTGATCCCTAAGGTTTTCATTAACAATCATAAACTCGTATCCTCTAATTCTACTTTAGCACCCAAATACATTGCAAACTAGGAGCAAGCCATTCTACACTTTGAATATACCTTTAGAATGTTGGGAATAGGAGGTATGTGTTAGGTCCCTATATTACTAGTGTATTCCCTTATTGTTGTAGTGTAGCCCCCTTATTGTTATTACCCTGTAGTCCCCATATTATTATTATTCTGCCCCATAAAACCCCACAATTTCCATTGTTTTCCCTTATATTATTATTTTTAGGTCGGCTAGGTTTATATTGTGACCCCATGGACTCCTATATATAGTGAGGAGGTTTTTCCATTTGTATCATCCAAGAATTGTTCATTTATGTAATGTGAAGGAGGTTGACCCCTAGAATTGGCTTATTTATAAGGCATTGACATTTCTTTCCATCTATTTCTGGAGCTGGTTTCATAACATTTGGTATCAGAGCTTTGGATTATAGGGTTTCACTGCTCCAAACAATTCATCGTGGAATTTTCACTATAAATTTTTTTCTACAAATGTTCAAAAGCTAAAAAATTTACCACCCAAAGCTGACATCCGGAGGAACTCTGTGTAAAATTTTCAGATCTTGGTTCGAAATATTTTCGGAGATAGGATCTGTGGAAGTTACATTTTTTGCAGGCTCCCAAAATTCATCTAAAAGAGGTGATCTTGGAAAAATAACAATAACTCTCTCTCTGAGCGTAGGATCAGAATTCTGTAAAATAAATTGAAAGCACAAAAATTTTAGTCTCCTTTTTATCAATTTCAGAGTGAAAGGAGGAAACAGTGACACGTGGCACGCCATACAAGTTCTCTCTACTGAACCCGTCCATAATTAGGTCATTGTGGGAGATTGGGTATAACATTGTCTTGAAAAATCCAAATCAGGTTAGACTAGTGGCATTCGAAAGACAATTCAAAGTGCTATGACAAGACCAAATTTCAGATATTGAAGATCCAAAATCATAGAGATAATTTGGTTTTAATATCGAGCTCCTCGAAAGGAACAAAAATGTGTATATTTTCTTTTAAAATCGCATAAGTCTTGTTTGAAAAATCAGTTTGAAGTGATTCCAAGGGAATATTGAAGCATAGATATCAGTATTGGGTTCAAAAATCCCCCCTAAAAAGAATTCACCACCCATTAAGCCCTCACAATACTCTACTATGGCTCATGAAGTGGAAGTATTTTAGTATGGTATATCAAAATTACGGTACCAAGTACAACAAATCTCAATCTTACAAAGAGCAATCAAAGATGACATAGATGGTTTAAGAGAAGAAAATGAAGGCTAATTTGGATGGTTTGAAGGATCAAATGAAGGCTAATGTGGATGATAAAATAGTGGAAGATCACATCGAGCATCAACAACAAGTTCCCCAACTCTTAAAGGACAACCTAACCTTGGTTCATAACCGAATGAAACAACAGGAAGATCAACATCACAACGAAGGAAGTTCTGAAGCAGTCACCAAAAAAAGTACTTGAAAACAACAAAATCGATCAATTTTAGAGTATCTGCCCAGGTGGAGGAACTTACCTGTTGAAGATTCCACATGGGAGGATGTTAATTTTATACAGAAGCATTGAGAAATAATCAAGTGTTGAGGAAAACACTTGTTTGAAGGATAGGGGCATGTTAGTTCCATATATTACTATTGTAGTCCCTTATTGTTTTAGTGTAGCCCCCTTATTGTTATTATTTTACCGTTGTAGTCCACATATTATTATTATTTTGCCCCATAAAACCCCACTATTTCTATTGTTGGTTCTTAGATTATTATTTTTAGGCCGGCTAGAATTATATTGTGACCCCTTGGACTCCTATATATATAAAGGAGGTTTTTTCATTTGTATCATCCAAGAATTTTTCATTTATGTAATGTAAGGGAGGTTTGCCCTCGAAGTGGGTTATTTCTAAGGTATTTCTCTCTATTTTATTCTATTTTTGGAGTTGATTTCATAACAGTATACAGTATTTCTAGAGGATATTGCATGCATTACTCCACAGTATACAAATCAAAGAATACCACTCTGCTGAGAGGCTAAGAGATTCCTTGGAGAAAATTCCATTGTACAAGAGATTCATGCAGAGGATGAATATAAATTGGACAGGACTAAAAATAATTCCACCCTTATTGCTAGGCTCACAAGAAGAAAGGAACCAAAAAAAAGAGCAGAAAAAATAGACTGAGATAAAGAAAAATTAAGGATTTTACCCACGAGAAGGCACACCATATGAGGTGCCATGGGATCTTAGAGAGGCTAGTAGGGCCATGAAAGAGATTCACATGGTTGACTAAGTTGATTAGAGGAAGAGAAACACCTTGGGTAGGGGGGTGATTACGAGTCTCATTAATAGGTATATTTTGAAGATCATGATGCCATCCTCCAGCCTTAAAAATATCCTTTTCTCACATTAATTCACATTTTTTGTTATATTATGCTTAGTAAGAAGACTAAAATGTGTTTTTCATAGTATGTTGCCTAATGTGCTTTAATTCCAAGAGAATGAAGCATTTTTGAGGTATTTACTAATGCAGAGGCTGGATGGAGACAACCAAGAGAAAATATAGGGGGTTTGTCGACCTCCTTAACTCCCTAACTTAGCCTGGTATCAAAACATCCTCTCTCATCAATTCAAATTCACTGGAATATGATTCACTCCTAGTGCAAGTGAATCTCAATAAGGATAAGATCCACTATTTTCTAGATGAAGGAGGCAATCACTCCTATTCTCAAGGGAGCTGATATCAACTACCCTTTTTTATAAATAAACAATAATAAAATCTCATTATGACTCAAATTTTTGTTTTAACTAGGTGTAGCTATTGATCTCAGAGCTTGACATTGTCATTTTGAAATTTTATCTAATGTATAAGACTTTTTCTTTATGATAATGAGAAGTAAGTTACTAAGTTTCATCTCTGTTAGTTTAAAAGGGATGAGACCCTTGATTTTGGGCCCAACCTAATGTCTTAGGTCCCTCTTGTGTATTTATGTTTTGTTCTTAGCTTCAAGGATTCCCTAGATTTCTTTCATTGTGATTGGAAGCTTCTAAACCACCTCTCTTGTGGGAGAATGGTTGGAAGAATTCATAATCTCAGCCAAAAATATTATGTTTATGAATTCTTTGAAATAGATGAATGCCAGTTTTCCTTCTCCTTATTTGCTTTTTGTATCTTGGAATCTAGTTAAGTTACTTCAGTAAAGTTAAAAGCATAAAATAGATGTTGTTTAAGTTCAACTCATATTTTCCATCATAGCTATTATTACTATGTTAATGATCAATGAATCAATGTGTGTGACTTATTATAGGGATATGTTAGTCTAGAGCAAATGGAACCTCTTTCACCTCCATATTTTACTCCTCCATATTCGCTCTCCATCTCTCAATCCCATCTCTAAAACTATGTTTTCACAATCGATGTTGTTAGCAAATTTAGGACACTATGTGAAGTCATCCTGGTGCAAGACAAACCTATGAGAGGCCCTAGGCTTGGCTAGGAGGCTTCCCCAGACTTCCACCACTCTCCCTAACCTTGATCCACCTCTTCATGCCTTCAAGACTTCAGTTGAAACCTAAAAAAAATTCGGAACCCCTCCTGTAGCATTACAGGTGGTCCTATCACATTACAGGATCTCTTGTAGCAACCTCTTGTAACATGCTTGTATCACAACGTTACTTCAGTAGAGTTTCGCCCCACTTAAAACTTATCTCAATTAGGATTGATAATAACCCTCAACTGTGATTTTATGATCAAGATAATCTCCTATATCAGCCCAACCATTCCTTCTCCCCTCTACAAAAACATAGTAGAATTACTATTTCAATTACAAGCAATTTATAAGTTCAATTTGTGATTTTTCAGCAAGTGTGAGAAGAAAAATGATACATGTAATTCTATGATTTTTTAGATGAATTATGAAAAGTAGAGTAGTCTTACTTTTTCAAGTATATAATCTTTCTTTCCCCCTTCATGAAGAGTTAGTTAGAATCTACAAAGTGAGCAAATGGAAATTCTAGTTTCCTTGTTAGAATCAATTTTTCAATTATACTTTCGTCACCAAGGTTTCATTGTACAAAAGTAGAAGGGATGTTATCTGGATAACATGATCTAATTTCATATTTTAGGGTTACATAAGTTGAATCCAATATAATGTGCATATAGAATTATGACCAGTAATTTTGCACGAACCCTAGGTTGATAGATAGAGTTAAGGAGCCCTTGGGAGTTGCAACAATATAGGTAAAATACTAGGGCTCACCAAAAACTATTAGTTCATATGGGATAAGTTTACAAGATCAAATCATACAAGTTAGACAATGGGATGGAAGGTACTAGCAACATAAGCACATGTTACAACAATAAAGCACAAGTGATCAGCGTGTCGATTATCATCTCAAGGTAGGTGTTTTTGTGATATTTAGGGACAAGATGTATGCGTCAGACAACAATGAGATCAAGAAACTTATCTTAACATAATTTCATGTCCAACCATATTCAAATCATTTGGGATATCAGAAGACACTAATAGTTATGAATACGTTCTAGTATTAGTCGATTTTGAAGAAAGATACATCTGAGTTCGTCACAAGGTGTTTGGATTGTCAATATGTAAAAGAAAAATATGAGCATCCAAGTGGTTTATTGCATCCAATTCTAATTCCATAATAGAACTATGAGGTAACATCCATGGATTTCATCAGATGTTTTTCGTGGAAATCTAGACAACATTATTCCATCATGATTATGGTTGAAAACTTAACCAAGGTAGCTTACTTTATTCCAGTGAAGTCTACTAATTCATCTAGTGAGGTAGCTAAGGTCTTCATCATGGAGATAATGAGATTGCATGGTATTCGTAAGAATATTGTATTAGATAGAGCTGCCAAGTTCACTTCTAGGTTTTAGAGGGAGTCATTTGCAGGTTTGGGTACAAAGTTGGCCTCCAGTACAACTTATCATCCAAAGAAAGATTGAAAAATAGTGAGGGCCAACATCATTGTGGAGGACATGTTGAGAATGTATGTCTTGCACCAATAGAGGAATTGGGAGGGGTATCTTCCACTCACTGATTTTTATTACAACATTGGGTATCAAGAGTCACTAAAGATGAGTCCATTCGAGGCACTTTATGGGCGGAGTTGTACTAATCCCATTGGTTGGAGTGATCAAGAAGAATCTAAAGGCAACACATTACAAGCAAAAGAGTTAAGCATATCAACATAGGGTGTTTAAGGAGTTTCATGTTGGGGATAACGTTTACATGCACATCAAACCCAAGAGGAGCTCCTTGAGGATTAGTTGATGTGCCACATTGGCACCTCACATTAGGGGAATTTTCAGGTCTAAAATGGGCCTCTTAAGAAACATGTACAACCAAAACAAACTTTATAAGAACCAATAAGATTCAATATGATGATGTCAACTATGGGTGATGATTCCATTATAGAAATTTTGAGGTCTAAAATGGGTCTCCAAAGAAAAATGTACAACAAAAATAAAATTTATAAGAACTAAAAGGATTCAAGATTATGATGCCAACCATGGGGGATAATTCACCATTTTTGGAGTGAAAAAGGTAAAAAGGTTAAAAATAATAAAATAATAAAACTACTTTTTCAACTTTTATGTTCAACTTTTCTCCCGAAGGTGTTACTCAAGTTTCAAGTGGGAGTACTTGTTGGATGCAGAATTTAATTCCCCATCTAAGGAGTACCCATGTTTCAGACTTTGGATGGACCCTGCGACACGAAAAATTAGAAATACATGAAAAAACGTGATTGCAATCACATTTTTCATGTATTTCTGATTCTTCATGTAGCAGGGTCCACTGAAAGTATGCAACATGGGTACTCTTTGGATGAGGAATCAACTTCTACATCCAATGATTGTTCCCGCTCAAAATTTTAATAAACCCATAGTGAGATAAGTTGAAAATATGAGTTGGAAAAGGTAGTTTTTTCTTTTTCCCTCTAAAATTTGATGATGTAATCTAATCTTATTTTATTATTTCCACTATTATTTTATAATTTCCTTAGTAGGCCCATTTTAGACCTCAAAATTCCCCTAATGCACCATTTCTGGAGTGAAAAATGAAAAGATAAAAAACAAAAATAATAAAAATAATAAGACTACCTTTTCAACTCATATTTTCAACTTATCTCCCTAAGGTTTTACTCAATTTTTGAGCAGGAGTACTCGTTGGATGAAAAATTTAATTCCTCATCTAATGTGTACCCGTATTTTGTACCTTCAATGGACCCTTCTACATGAAAAATGAGAAATACATGAAACAAAGTGATTGCAATGACATTTTTCATTTATTTCTCATTTTTCATGTAGCAGGGTCCATCGAAAGTATGCAACATGGGTACTCCTTGGATGAGGAATCAAATTTTTCATCCAACGAGTGTTTCCGCTCAAAATTTAAGCAAACCCATAGGGAGATAAGTTGAAAATATGAGTTGAAAAACTAGATTTTTCTTTTTTTCCCTCTAAAATTTGATGATGCAATCTAATATTATTTTATTACTTCCACTATTATTTTATAATTTCCTTACGAGACCCATTTTAAACCTCAAAATTCCCCTAATGATATCGCGTGCCTTTCTACATCATTGGGAGGATTGGACCAATGGCCTACAGTATTGCATTTCTACCAACATTTAAATTCCATGATGTTTCCCATGTTTCATTGGTTAAAAAATATGTGAAGGTTGTTAATCATGTGATTGAGTGGCTTGTATTGCAGGTTGATCCAGAAGGAGAGTTCCAGTTGGAACTTTAGTGCATATTGCAGAAGAAACAAATCATGCTCTAAAACCAATCAATCAATGAAGTTAAAGTGCAGTGGAAGCACTTTAGGCCTGATAAAGCTACATGGGAGATGGATGATCATATGTAGGCTATGTACCCTTCATTATTTTTTGGTTGAGGAAAAGGAGTTTTGGTATATGTACATATTTATGTATGGTTGTTATTGTAAATATAATAGTGAGTTCTATTATAAAGCTCCAATAAGCAGTTTGATTTTCATGTTTTCATGTTTCTCATATTGGTTTTCATTTTCATCAAGTTGTTTATTTTAAACACTCCATCGAGCTAATTTATAAACCTCCACAAGTAAGATGTTTTGTTTTCAACAGTTTATTGGTCATAGGTGTCATAGAACACTAAGGACGATTTTCACCTAAGTGGGAGAGGTTTGTAAGAACCATGGGTTAAAAGTTCATGTAATAAATTTAATAAATGATAAATAAGACCAAGGTCATGGGCACGTATTCAAAGCTGAATTCTTGGAAAACCATCCTAGTGGGTGTCACTTTCCATTTATTATGGATAAGCAAATTATTAAAGGGAGAGAGGCATTGATTGGCATTTATTTATGAAAATAAAGGAAAATAGGAGAAAATGGAGATGAATGGTCACACGTTAGCATGAGAAGAAAATATAATGAAAAATAGAAGAAATTGAAGAAGATATAGGCCTCAATGATAAAAAGGATTATAAGGATTAATTGATAGCATTTGTTGGTTTTACCTTTTTTCAGTTCAATTTAGGAGCTCTCTATATTCTCTCATACTGTTGCAGACTTAGAGTATTCTTGGAGCACTCTAGCATTGGATAAAGGAAGGAAAGTTAGGAAAAGGAAAGAAAAATGAAAGAAAAGGACAATCAAGGAAGTTTGGATCAACCAGATTTAGCAGGAGGATTTTTAGGTAACATTTTTAATGTGTGATTTCGTAGCTAGTTTGTGAATGCATGGTACATGTATTTCTATATTTTTTTATTTTTCTATAATTTGTGTTGGTTTTATCGAGTGTGATATTCGCTTTAGCCTTCACTTACCATTTCTGGAGAGGCATTGTATGATGGGATTCTTCTTTGGTTGATCTTTGGATTTCCGGAAGGTTTTGGAACCAGATGAGGCTGTCTTAGGAAAATTCTCAAGGGATGTGGGAGGGGGTTGTTTAATATCTAGGAAGCCCTGAACAAGTGGGTGGAGACATAAAAATTCCTTAAGGTATTGGTGAAGAAAATTTGAGGCATCCAATCTTTTTTGGCTCAGTGATATCCTGATCAGCTTTGGTGAGACTATGATAGGCTGAGGGTGGAGATGGTTTAATATCTGGGAAGTCCCGATTGTTTATGCCTTGGTTTGGTTATGTGATCTCTTAACCGATTTTGGCGAGATCTTGGAAGAATGAGGGTGGAGGTGGATATATCTCTAGTAAACCCTGCTTGTTTATGTCTTGATATTGCACATTCATGAATGGAATATGGCATGTGGGTGATTGGATGAAAGAAAGATTTAGTTCAGACAAATATTTGGTTAGGTGGTACGTGGAAGTCCCTCTATGAGAATTTTTACTTATTATTATGGTGATTTGATGGTTGTTTTATCATGGTTAGTAATATGGGTATGTGTTGGTTACAAGCATGAATTTGAAATGTATGATGGCTATGCCTTGTTTAGTATTTGATAGGCATATGATGGTTAATGAATGCATGGGATAGAAAACGGAATTGTAGCTATTCTGACAAGGAATTGGATCTTCTTGATGATTGCCATATAATTTTTAGACTCCTATGTCCATATATGCATTTGTGACCTGTAGATTACATGTTCATCATATGTTTGACGAAATGAATATTATCATTAGGCCTGGTTAGGTCAAGTATTTGATCAAGTTTCATATGATTGGAATTGACTTCAAGTATTTTATCTTTCTTGAATGTATTAGGACGATATTCATAGTGGTGCAAAGGATGGCTTAGAATTATCGCTCAAATCTACGTACCTCAGAAAATAAATTACACAATTTAGGTCACATATGCACGCAGGCAAGCTTCTGCATGCAGTTGGAGGATCACAACCAAACTCTTGCAGGATTGTGCATGTGGTTGGGATGTTAAGCCACTCAAAAAAATATATATCTCAGGGTTGTCACCTACAGTGGTTCTTTAGCCCATGAGTGTCTTGTAATCCCTATAGGATTTTATTTTATTGTCAGTAAGTTCCATTTATTGGCCCCACTTGCATAAATTAAGCTTGGAGGTCAGGTCACAACATAATAACTCTCAGTCTCATGATTACTATGGAAGACCGATGAAATTGGGTAAATTTTAGAGGGGTTGGTTACAATGAACAAGTGCTTGCAAATCCATTTGTGATATTATTCTTCTAAAAATGTGCATAAATTGGCACAATGGATATCCCTAGAGAAATAGTGGTACAACACCTTTTTTCTTTAAGATATCAAAATGACACCATATGGAGGTGTCTATGGAAATAATCCCTTTTATTGACTTCTATTTATATACAACCTCTACGTTTCATGTAGTGGATATAAAAAGAAACCATTTTCCACAAAATTAGGGATAATTTGGTTAAATTCAACTTAAAATGAAATAAAAGTCTCACTATCATCACCCGAGAAACTTTTAGAGGTGGAAATTTATTTTAAACTATAGAAACCTTGTTAAATATTTGTATTCCTTAATATGTGAATTGTAAAATTTTTAGTGATACTTTTGTAAAAAGATTCAAATTTTAAAGATACTATATTGTTTATATAAAATCTATGGGATTATTCAGGTTACATATTTTTATCCTATAGAATTTGGGAATTTTTTTTTTTTTTGAAAAAAATGAGAAATGGAGAAATTTCTTCGGGAAAAAATGGAAAATTATCCCATGCTTAAAATGTGGCCCTTAGAATTTTCATTAAGAATCATTCATAACAATCTTTTGTAGAATATTAATAATTATTAATTTTCCTTGAACCCTATAAATAAGCATCAATCACCGATAGAGTCTAGTAGAAGTTATCAACAAAATAATGTATAACATATAAAATCATCTAGTACATTGGATAAGTATAATAGACGCCAGCTTTAAGATTCAACTCCGAAATTCGTATAGCCTTTCATATGTCTTGTTCGAATAAAATCACATGGCCAAATTTTAAGGTTGAAATTTACTTCTGATTAGTTAAACAAGAAGGCTCTATTTGGATCCAAATAGAAACATTATTAGATACCGAAGAGTGTTATCTGCACCCATGCATTGTATAATAAATATTAATTTAGTGGAACGAAATGTTGCCAAAATATGTGAAATGGGAGCAAGAAGTTATTTTGTAGATAGTTCATCACCTATACCCTTGAATGAAACATTTACCTTGAAGGAAGTGGATGTGTTGGTGTTCTACTTTTATTTGGTGCAAAAATATTATCTTAGTGATAGGACAAATATCCCTAGACTTGGGAACCATGTATATGAAAAACCAAACAAAAACATAAAACTTTCTCTAGGCTCATCAATATTAAATCATAGATGCAAGAAGTGGAATGAATACACCATATTTTTTTATTATCAAAATGACCGATCCTCGCTATTTTTTGATGGAGATTTGAATATCGTCTTTGATGCTCCAAATAAAGGCCTACAAACACACCAACAAAGAAACAATGAAATATCATGATATACAAATAATTCAATATAACCCATATGATTGATCAAGGAGTATTGTACTAAAAAATATAACAATGGATAATGAATGTGAGAAATAAATAAATTATGTATTAAATTGATGAAAAGGAGAATTTCAACTAAGACTTGATGTTGAAATCCTCCTTCCAATGATCCTTAGTCTAAACCTTGCAATCAAAAGGTCTCGAATGGATATTTCGAGAACTTTCAAGTATAGTTCAAGAGTTAGAAAAGGAAAGCTTGTTCTCTTTAAGTGCATTGTACTTATAGGGTAAGAGTAAAAGTTGAGATCCATTAAGAAAGGGGTGATCTCCACAATGGAGGGAATGAGATGCATAATGGAAGAAAATAGATGTAGGATGGGAGGACCTCGGGCCCAATATCCATGATTTTTCAGGAGATACCATTCTTGAAGCTTCTAGAATATAAGCTTCTTGACCCTTTATTATTTTTGTCCATTTAAGAAGATGAAGACACTTTTAGTGAGGACCAATAGCAATGGTATCACTAGTCATTTAATTTTGAAGGTGTGACATTACATGGTGTGATTTGAGCACCTACAACAATATTTGGAAATAGGCTTCTTTAGGTAGGTAATCCAAGATTATTATACTTCATGGGGAGTTATTTTTTCCATATTTCATAGGGATTCATTAAAATAGCTCATGATATTGTGAGAGATCTAGATTTTGAATAATTTGCAAGGATGTGAAAAATTGATGTGTAACATATCCCCCCCTAAATTACCAGGTCAGAAACTGCACAATGACTGAAGTGTTTTATCATGTAAGGGTTGGAATCAATTAATGACTCATTGGAAACCTACAAGTCAACAATCAAGAAATTACAGTATAATATCTTCACCGGATCGTCACTGAGGTAGGAATTCCCATAGTAAGAATACAATTATCTGAAATTAAAGTGTGGAAATATGGAAATATCCATATCAAAAATGAAGTCATGGCCAACATACATACATTGTGCTTCGATGTTATAATCATGAATACTAAAAAACGCTTGCATTGTGGATGTGTCAGATAAGATGTAGGGCCTTCATGTCTATCTATCTATAGTAGGAATATAACCATGTGAATGAATGTCTTGAACTCAAGCACAGTAGAAACCATCTGATTACCTGCCAATGATGAGAAAAGTTAACAAATACGAGAGAAACCATGAATAATTGTAGTGCCCTTAAAAGAAATCTAGTACAATCCATGAGGTGTGGATAAATGCGTTGAATTTGAACACCCATAGAATAAATTATTTGAGGTGTGAATAAAGAAAAAGTATCGATGAACATGAGGAAACCTTCAATTGAGGCATGAAGGCTCCAATGTACTAAAAGGGGGTTTCTAGATCAACTTCCTAGAGAATGTGTTGAGGTCGATATGAAGTAATTCATGATAGGAGGGCCTACAACACGAAATAAATATCAATATCTGAAGAAAAAAATTGGAGTAATTCAGGACTTACTCAGGGATGGTTGATGCGATAAAAGTATTTAAAAAATGCAAAGTGATTTTAACTGCGATTGAATTTCTCTTGAACATATTGGTGACACGACAATTGACTTGGAAACATTTGACTCAAAGTAGGAAAATAGACTAATATGAAGACTTTCATTGAGGTATGGTCAACTAGGAGGAAAATGGATTTCCCAACGCTAGCACGAAAAAGTGAAGGAATGTCATGTTTAAGAGTTACTTGCCGCATTATCAAATAAAAATGATGAATATTTCTTCCCCAATTTCTGCCACCATTACTATAAATTATTTCTTTATTTTTACACAATATTAAGGAGGATAAAATATTCTTGTCATATAATCACATCTTTCATATGAGTCCTTCAAATTATTTTTAATGAACCCTAGGAAGGAATGGCTTAGTCTCATCGTGATTGACTAGTCCTACATTATTTATGGTTTCAGTATAATTAAGGGTTAACTTGACTTCTTTTTCAAGTTTAGAGAGTTTGAAAGAAATAGAGAAACTCCATAAAATACATTTTCATAAATTTGTCTCTCGAGGTGAAGAATTTATAAAGTAATACAAGAGAAAACTCTTTTGGTCATGATGGCTAAATTATTCCTTTTTCATGAATAGTCTGCTCAGCATGGAAAAGGGTTAAAATTATACTAGCTAATTGTTTCATCAAATACTCTTACGAGTGTTAATGAATAGGCATAGTCGACTACCTTCTCATATTTAGAGAGTAAAAAAAGGGCTTAAAGTTAACTCAAAGGGGTTTGTTTTTCATACAATTTAATGAGCCCAAAAAAGAAATAAAGGTATACTCAGGCCATTAAGTTACATCTCAATATTTCAACCTTATGTCTATAGATTGAAGTCAAAAAGCATCATATTGGCTCCAAAAATGGATAAAAATGGTTTAATTTTGATTAATTGGGCCAAAACGGTAAAAAATAATGATTAAAAATGAGTAAATTTCATCTAAAAGAACAATAGTAATTTCACTTTGACCAAATTTTGAGTTTTTACCCATTTTAAAGGTAGAAAATAAGTTTTTACCCTCAATCTTCTAGAGAATATTGCAACCAATTCAGTGGATGATTTCCAAAGTTTTTTCTTTTAGGTAAGAGTTATCTCTCTCCTTTTCATTTTCACAATCCCGTTTTTAAATTTTAGCAGTAAAATTTTTGAATTTGAGCTTGTTAAGCAACCTAGGTTGTGTCACAGTTTCATTTCTTATATTCTCTTCACACTTGTGATGGTTTATGTTATGAACAGAATTGTCATGAAAACATCCCTATGTTTGAAAGAACAAGTGTGATGAGTGGATACCAGATAAAATTTTATAATTTTCTTATGAATCCAATTAAAAAATTTCAAATGTTTTGTAATGTAACATTTCTCCCTTTTCTTTTAATAGGATTTTATCCATCATGGTTCTAGAATGGAGAGAAAGAGAGCATGAAGCTCAATAGTTTTTAGCAAACAATGATCCAAACACCATGGTAGCAGTCAAGCAACACAAATTGGTCATTTTTTTCTTGAATACTTGTATGAGAGCTCATCCAGAACTCTTATAATTCTTGTTACGGGAATGGAATGTTAATGAAAACCATTTTCAAATTGTTTCTCATACCATCACCATTGAAATAGTGAGTATCTATTTACTAGCAGGGCTTTCAAAGTGAGGAGATAGGGTTTCTTTATTTGGTCATCGAGGTAGTTGTGAATCCATTTATTATTATTTTGCGAAGTATTGTGTCCAAGGAACATGCAAAACAAGTAGTGGGAAGATTGAGATAAAGGACGTGGAAGATGTCTCATTAAAAACTATCTTGTTTACCGTTACTTGAGTTGTTGGGAGTGCAACTCTACATGTAAAAAAAAAATATCATATGCAATAAGATAATAGATTGATGGAGTATAAAGTGTTTAATTAGAGTGAGGCGATACTAATAAACATGAAAGAACAAAAAAACAAGTGTAATATAGGGTGCTTCAATAAATTTGGTTATGGCTCTATTTTGTATCATTTTTCCTAGAGAGATTATCATTGTTTCAACCTCAATAGGTAGTGGTGGATTCTCTTGGACAAAGATGTCAACATATGATGAGATGGGTTTACATAATTGCATTCCATGGTGGAAGTCAAATGATGTGCTTCTATCCTACCTTCTTCACACGGCTTCTTCAATATATGACTATGATTGATGATTATCCTTATGTAGGCACTAATTTCACAACAGATCTAGATTCACTCCTCTCAATAGGCATGCAGTGGGACTAGTCAGGTCCATATATATATATATATGTGTGTGTATGTATGTATGTATGTATGTATGTATGTATGTATGTATGTATATGTGTGTATATATATATACACACACGCACATATACATATATATATATATTTGATTCTTTTGTTTTTTTTTCCATTTGAATTCTAACCATTGAATTATTTTTCATATATTGGACAAGTACGACCAATAGGGATGCCCGATACTCAAAGGTGCGGCCAACAAGAGGTTGAGAGTGGTGAACACAACCCACACACAACCTAGAGGTTGTTGAAACACTCGTGGATATAGAGAAAAACCTTTAGGGACTTACCCAAGGTATTCTAGATTCTTATGTTGATGATGTTATGATTCACTATTAGAGGCATAAAGTGGGTGCACCTGCAGAGCTAGGTCATTTGTTCCAGCATGTGATAAGGGTTTTAGTTTTCTACCATGAGCATCATGCCTATGGTTTAGGTATTTAGGTTGTTTTTTTTAATGTTATTGGTATAATAAAGGCCCAAAGCCTTATGGACATTGGAAATTTTTTTTTCTATAAACTATTTTCAAAAACTTATCTATGGAAACTATCTCTATTGATATTTTTATCTTTATATGTTGTATTACTGCTATGGTATTTTATAAATTACACTAATGTTTATCTAATAAATAGTTAGATAATAAATTTGTTAATGTATTTAGATTTCTTGAAATGTGATGATATTCAATGTAATCAAAATATCTTTCAAATAGACGAGATCTTAAAAACATTTTTAAAATTGACAAACCCCTAAAAAAATAAGCATTCCCTAAATGTAGCATAATGAGAATAGAGTCAAGTCTAACAACCAACCTATGAATATGAAAGGAAATGACATGAAATAAAATTTCAGTTACATCACTATACTCTGCAATGTTGTTAGTTGTACAACCTAAAAATATTCCATGTAGTCTAAATAACTCATTAGTATGCATGTAGATTCCCCATGCAGTAGAAGAAAGGTTCTAAGAAGTATGCTTTCTCCATCAGATATGCCATCATAAGTTAAAGAGAACATTGACATGTCCAAAAAAATTATGACACAAGATAAGTAGCAAAAATTGAAACCATTCACAAAAGAAAATATATTGTAACACATAAAAAATTATAGTACAAAAAAGTACAAAGTACTAATGCATAAAACCTAAGCATAACAATTTTTGAGATAAAGCCCATTTCTAGGTCAAATAAATAAATCACATCACAATATACTAGCTCCTACGCACCATTTGAAGATACACATTTTAGAATTTAAGGGTCATGCCACATAATTTCAAATTTTCTATCTCTTAGCTTGTTGTGTTCTTGATCATAGAGAAATACCATGTCACCTTCATTAATGATTGAAGAATTAATGGTTTTTTTTTTAAATGTGCTTTAATACATTTTTTATGAGCCTCATTAGCTAGATTGGCATCGTGACAATTATCATCTAAACATGGTAAGTATTCAAAAATTCTCTTTCTCGACAAATGTAGTAGGGAGTAATTTGATGGTTAGTTTAAGTGATGGAATTTCACATTCAATATGTAACAAAGCTTCGAGACCATATACAAGATGAAAAGATGTAAATCAGGTTGTTGTTTTTGTTGAGGTAGGGTATGGCCATAATGTTAAAAAAAACATAAGGTGCCAAGTCCTTTAATGAATTGCTATCATTTTTGAAGCATAATGGTCAAAATGTTGTTCATGACTTCTACTTGGTCATTAGCCTACATATAATAGGGAGTTAAGCTATCATGGTGTAAGCCTAAATTGATAGTTAAATTTTACATTCTAAAGTATTAAAAAAGGTTCCATGGTTAGTGACAATGGCTTGTGGGGCACTCAATATAGAAAATACCTAGTTGAATATGAATAAGGCAACATTTGCACCATAATTCTTAAATGTTTTCATCGTCGCAACCCATTTTGTAAAACAATCGACTGCAATGATAACATACACATGCCCCTTGGCTTAGTGATAATTACATGTCATGAAAATCAATGGGAATAATGGTAACTACAAGATATAGAAGAGAAGGAGCTCCACACATTTTATGATTTTATATTTGACAAGCATGGAACTTTTGGGTTGTGAGAATACAATATTTGAACATAGAAGGCCAAAAATATATAGCAAGAAATATTTTTTGGGCAATGACATACCCTGATATTTGACCACCACATGCGCCATAGTGGAATTCATTCAAAACCTTTTCAGCTACTTCATGTGCTATACATTGTCAAAAAACTAAACTAGCATGATGATGATAAAGAGTATCACCAGCAATGGTATATTGTTGGGATTGGTACCAGATTTAATGACATTTATTATCAGATAATTAAGGCTGAAATATTTGATTCTAGAGATAAATGATGATGTCTCCATATGATGGATCTAATGAACTAATAATGAACAATGGTTCATACTGGTTAGAGTGATCTTCCACCATTTTGTTTTCAGTGTAGGAAGGTCACACATTAGTTCAACAAAAACAAGTGATGTCATAGATTTGGATTTAATAATTTCCAAATAAAATTCCCATATAATCAAAACCCATTTGCAATATTACCCCACAGGTAATTGTGGAATGAGAGCATATTGAAATGGGCCACAATCGAAAAGCATTGTGGTTTTGTGTAACAAAAGTAGTGGTAAAATATTTGGACAAATTGAACAACATCCAAGGATAATTTTTCCAGATGCAAGTACATGATTTCAGATGTTTTAAGGTTACTATTCAGATAATAGATCACATGTTTATGGTTAAAATAATCTTCCCAAATAAGTACCATAGCAATATTACCATCACATGCAACGAAATACAATAATTAGTCTTGATTATAATCAAGGGGATAAAATAAATTTTTGTGAGCTAAAACATGTTTTAAAGTATCAAAATATTTTTGGGAAATGCCATCCCATACAAAAGGAAGGGTTCTTTTTTTTGAAGTGTCAGGTAAAGCCCTCCCTAATCTCAGTGGAGCTAAGAATGAAACAACGTAAAAAGATTTTTTTCGGTTGCAAACTATAGAGTTGGCACAAATTAGGAGGAAAAATAAAAAATATCCTATACCTACAGTGGATTGACACGAATGCCTAGCATAGAAACAAAAAGTCCCTGTAAATGACCGGATTCCACAGAAAAAAAATAAAATTATGTGGATTCAAATGAGTATTGTAATGTTAACTCCAAAGAAATATTTTTCATTAAATGTATAGGATGTTGTTGATGTTTCATGGAATGTGCAGGTAAATCATCAAGATAGGGTTGTAAAATATGCTTGATATCATGAAATGCATAAGGCATATCTCTCAAGAAATTAGAGGTAACATTCTTAAGTCAAAATGGAAGCTTCCGATAAGTGAAGGTTCCCCAAGGACAAATGAAGGAAATTTTATTTGGATCCGTAGGGAGTATGTTAATTTGATTATAGCCAAAAAATCCATCCTTGAACAAAACAATCTCATTCCTAGCAAAATCATCAACTATTTGGTCAATGAAAGGAGTTCAATAGTTATCTTTGGGAAAAGTCCTATTAATATCCATATAATTAGCACCTACTTAGATAGTTCCTTGTTTCTTCATAACTATAATGATGTTAGAGACCCAATCCATCAAAGAAACATGATAAATAAAACAAAATTTTACAAGTTTTTCTACTGCATACTTAATGGCAAAAACTATTTTTGGATGCACTATATGTAGTATTTTCCAAATAGGCTAAACATATGGGTAAGTCTAAATTTCATGAATAATGATATCTGGGTCAATTTTCAGAATTTCTTCATATGTATAAGAAAATATGTCACAAAATTCTTGGAATAGCCTGACCTTATATGATTGAATTTATTCAAGGGAGGATGAGGCACCTATAGGAATTTTATCTATGATTTTGGGATTTATTGAGGTATTGATGGGAATAGTCATATGTATATTCCCTAAATTATTTTTTATGTAGACTCATAAATCGAAATAGGAAATTCAGGGTTATCTACTATCTCAGGTAAAATATAACGTCAAAGTTATTCTAAATGTTAATGAGTTTTGAAATAAAGGAAGAAAAATGACAATAATTATCCTAATGCATCTCTTCAAATGACATGATCTCGATAATTATCTCATCCATAGGAAAAACATCATTCAAAGGATAAGGAGATGAAATAGGTATCAACCAAGATGATTGATAATACTCATCTATGACCGCATTCACTTGGTGATTTAATTCCAAAGGGGCCACAAAGACCAAGCAGATAGCTTCATAAGCTAAGTCAATTGGGATAAATGGTATTATTTTGTCATAGCTCACAAAATTTTATTAGTTAGGAACTATCCAAGGATCATATGATCATAGAATTCATAATTTCTTGATGATACCATATTTACTTGAGTGACTATGGGAAAAATTTTGGGTGGAGACAACATAAAAGTTACCATTTCTAATGAATATTTTTGTAGACCGACACCAAAATTATCAGACGAAATAAGTTTCTTACCTACGAAAGGTACACTACCTATGTTACATGAATCGAAATAATAGAAGTAAATTTGGCTTATTGTTATGATTTTTCCCTGACGAGGAAACCATAACACACGAAATAGTGAAGAAACCATTGATGACATGATGTAAGTCCATCTTAAACCTAGTAAAAGGTTATTTTCAAGTTGTGCATATACAAATTCTACTTCAACAGTAATCATTTTATCATGTAATTCCATGGGTAATGCATCTAATATTTCATAGGGTTTGAATCCTCTTCCCTCAAACATTTTCATAGTAGTAGGTGATTGATTAATTGAAGGAGAGTGAAAGGATTTCTAACAAGATAAAGGCCTAATGCTCATGAAGGCTCCCTCATATATAATGGTATGGAAAGCATTTATGCCTGATATAAAAACTTGAATTTGAATTGCAAGTTGATGTCAGAGTCTAGGTAAATGATTCTCAATATCAAATACAATAAGGTTCAAATCCAATGGAACAATTCCTCCAATAGCTGATAACGGTGATTTTCGTTGCATTTAGAAACTTTGAAGAAATTTGAGGGCCAATATTTCAGAGGGGGCCTAACCAAGGTATTCAATAATATTATAATTTTTATTTTCCCTTGCATGCGAGCTAAAGGACGTACTACAAATGACAACTTTAGGATGGGGTAAAATCATTATTTTAGAAGGTGATCACTCGATCTATAGAGGATCATAAAGAACTGGAACATATGTGGAAGTTTTATCTTTAGTGCTTCCATATGGACGATTTGGATAATCAAACACTTTGGATCTTGTAGTTACCATAACTATCTCTTCACACATCCTCATAATGTCAACAAAATTTTGGGAAGAAAAAGACTTATTGTTTTCAACCATTTTTATCTCATGAGTGGGGAAACAATCTATTAACTTGGTAGATCTAGAATAACCTTGAAGAAATTCATTAACTTCAGCATGATACAAACATTCTTTGTCATATTATCATCATTATAAATGAAACAGGGATACTGCGGCTTACATTTCTCATCAGGAGACTGGGTTTTTGTTGGTTTTTCCCATTAAGGGGAATTTTCTTTCACTTTTCCTTTTCCCTTATTTTTACCTCCAGGTTGTTGATATTTACGAGTTGATGAAGATCAAATTGCATTAAACAGAGAAGTATTAATAGGAGCATGTTTTATCTACAAAAAACACCCTCCAATATTTTTCCTGTATTTAAAATTTCTAGTTTCCCATTTGTCATGTGAGCTATCATTTCGAGTTGTTGGAATGATCCTATACTTTCTTTATAAGTTTTTAAGTTCCATTTCAAAGAAATCCCAAGTGTTTTATTTTGTTAGGAGAAGTGTCATGTTTTGTTAGTACACCTTTAAAAGGTAGTTCCAGTACATTCTCTCACATTAGTGAATCCTAGATATCATAGGGACGTGTTTGACACATCCACAGAGAATTGCGCACTTTATCTTTGAAAGGGATAATTGTTTCGTAAAGGGTTGCATCTTAACTGTTGCACTGAGAGATAAGTGTCATTTTATTGTATTTTCAATGGATATATGTTGATTTTTGGTACTACATATTATTTTAATATTTTTTTTCGTATATGTCTGTGATCATGTTCAAGACTTGTTTAGCACTTTTTCTCTTGGCCTCTTGTCTCACTGATACCACACTTAGCCAATTTTGGAGTTCCCTTTTTCCTCACAACTTGCGCAATCAAGAAAAATTCCTCCACCTCAAGTATACCTCACACTACACATTTATAAGCCACTTTAATAAAGATATTACCTTGTGGAACTGTGCACTATGAAATATTAGAGGACAAACTAGTTTAACAATGCATTGGGAAACTTCATAGCACAATCGCTTCATATTAATGACTACACTTACAAAATGCTCAATTATTGACCAACCCTACCTAACATTGCACATTGCACACTTCTCGAGGAAATTCAAGTATTTTATGGCACCTTGTGGAAGCCAACTACATAATGCTTAGAGCCTCTCCCTCATCTATTATGGACTGCTAAATCAAAATGCCCAATCTTTTCATTCTTGTCTCCTGCAGTACTCTAATGTGCAATGCCTTGACAAAATCTTATCTCCACTACACACTGTGCACTTTCAGTTAGTAGTAGGTCCACCCTTTAGCCTTAGATTTATCAACTTCACATCACGTAGATGCTCTCCCTCAAGTATTGTGCACTACACATTTAGAGTGGGCAAGACTAGCATCCTTGCCTCTTGGACTTTCCCAATGCAAAATCCATGACATGTATCTCCCTTGAAACTACACATTATGAAATAACATTCTCCGTACCCTCACTCATTTCCTATTTACCTTCTGTACAATTCTTAAGAGGGCCTCTCCCTTACCTCTTTCATATTGTCCCATCGCAATCAACATTTTGAATGAAGAAACAAGGTAGAAAAGGTGATTTTGGGACTGATACTGTATTTTCATGAGAGAAATTAATTTTCAAATACTATCAACTAAACACAAAAAGGGGATGGTAAAGGAATACATGAAGGTGGATTCACTAGAAGACACTTGTGGAAGAGAGACACAAATGGACCATAAAAAATGAAGATAGAAGAACCTTGAACTACGACATATGGATGGAAAATCAAGAAGACTTGGAAGACTTTGATACTAGTACTAGATCCTTTGGAGGGTGGAGATGAAGTACACTTCAGATCTATCATCAAGAAATAAAGACATAGAAACAACGATGGGAGCTTGGAATTGATAGATTACAATGAAGCCTTATGTCATAATCATCAGATTATGGATTCTCAAAGTGTCATAAAAATATTCTTATGTTGTCCATATATTTTTCCAAAAGTTCTGGAATGCAATTTTTTGTTTTCAAAAATTGAGAAAAATGTGAAATGTGTTTAAGTGCAAGGGTAACAAATGTAATGTGGAAGGCCGTAATGAAGTCCTAGAGTCATGTAGGAGCTTAAGGGTTGCATAGAAGATCAAAAGTAATAAGGGATCTCAAGAGTCATGAGGTAGGTCAAAAGCCACAATGGAGGTGAAAGGTCACCTCATTTGTTATAAATAAACCCTCATACCTCAGGAAAAAATACTTCTCCCCTTTGATTCTCAATATAGCCATACAAGAAATCATAATTTTTGAAGGAGAAAGTGGTGAATTACTGTTCCACTATTGGGGATAGTTTTGGATTGTTGTAATTGTGTTTCTTAGAACTTTCACTTAATATCAAAAAATTTCAGGGACGATGCATTTTCATTCATGTACCAATGCAATTGTTGCAAGATTATTCTTTTAATGTTTGCAGTACCTTTTCATGTTCAAACATAGGAATGAAAATGAGTTATTTTTTTTTCTTTTGGATACGTCTTGTTGAATGTGAATTGTTACTTTATTTTATGATCGCTGTTACCTTGTGAACTATTTTGCATGTTAATTAATGATTATTTCTATTCTCCCTTGTGTCTTTTTTAGGATAGCACTATTAATTTTTTTGTAAAGGCTCACTTTCTCTCTTCCATCCATGAAACCACCTCATGTACATTGAATTCTAAGATTTATGGTCTTAACTTACTTGATTGTTTCAAAATTTATGTGCATATACTCTTATGTTGTTTATTACATCCAATGAAAAACTATAAATTATGGTGACCGGGCTTGTTATCTGAATGAGGCTCCTACTTCGAATAATGTGAGGTCTAGCTGGTACTTCATACCGAGGACATCCCCTATTATTGATAATATCCAACATCGTCAACCAAGCGATAGTAATAGGAGGTGAATTTTGAACAACAAAAGTTGTAGTAGACTAGGCATTAGGGTGACCAAAAGGTTTACTTGTATAGTGTTAACTAACAAAACCAATCACACCATCGGTAGTGGGCGATTTCGTAGAATCTAATCAAATAATAGTCAATGGTCGAGGAGCATTAAGAATTTTATCACACAACGTGCCATATTATGAATAGGCAACATTTAGATATTTGGAGCAAGCAATAATCTGCTCCTCTTCAATAACTCTATCTTTGGAAAAATATTCTATAATAGTAAGAAGTAATGATTTTACAAACCATTATACTAGTAATTGATTTGGAATATACGATTTTACTAAATGACGATAGTGTCTCCATTCATGTATATTATAAAATATATGTTTGGAGTCTCACTATCATATTGAGGTAAAAATTTCATTACGAGTTTAAAATCAAATTATTGTTTGAAAATGTGTTACAAAATCCATTTCTAGAGAGGTTAAATTACCTAAGGATTCTCACATTAAATCGATATACCACTTAGTTGCATAGCCAATAGGATTCCTATGGAAAGTGTGAACTTGAATGGAGCCATAATTTATGTAATTCGATGAACACCATAAATGATAAGTCATCTCATGATTCAATGGGCCTTCCCTAGGTTTACCATAAAAGTTTATTATTTCACTTTGTAACTTTGCAGGAATAGGTGGTCATAACGGATGATGATAAATAACATCATTAGTAAGCCCACTTAAATCTAGCAAAGATAACCTAGAAATAAAAGGTAATTGTCAGTTGAAATTAGGTTTAGGGTATTGACAACATAGTAGATAAATTTCAATTCCAGGAGCAGGATACCCTATATATCCTAGAATAGGTTATGCAATAGGAATTTTCATTCCAACATGATAAGTTGGAGGAGGAAATCTAGGGTAACCTAGTGTAGGTTGAGTTGTAATTGGAACTCCTTGGAATAATTGACATGTTTGGATTTTACGATAACCTTGATATGGAATTTGGGGTATAACATGGACATGTTTGCCAATGGGTGTTTAAGGAGTAACCTGAATAGGTCGACCAATAAGAATCTTGGGTGCAACCTGCACAGGTTAACGGAATCGAATCTGAGGAATTCCTTACAAATGTTAATGAGACAGAATATATAGTAAACCTTGAATAGGTTGAACAAAGGTAATATAAGCTAAAAATCCAAAATTAAGGTTCCAAGGAGTACCAACCATTCTTGGGAATGGGGCACCATTAGAAGGTCAAGTTCCAGTAGGTGACGTGAAACTTTCCTTAGGTGTTTGAATAAGAGGTGGGTAATATTTGCAACCCACCCTTCACACATTTACCCACTTTAACTTACCTTTTAGCATAAACATGAGATGAGGGATACTGTGACATGACCCAACATCCTAAGTACAACTAAGTAAGTGGTGTCGAAAAACTAGATCTTTGCTGACCTTCCTTAGAAGCTACATGACACCTAGGAGCTAAAAAACCACTCCAAGTGCCCAAACCCCTAGTTGAATTTATTTTTTATTGAATTGGACCCATAAATGCATGCATGAAAATTCCTCCATATGGTTTTAATCCTCCAACCACATGCATAATCCAATAAGGGTGCAGTTATAGCCCAAAATTTCAAATTCATAGGGTGTGATCCTCGACTATCAACCACCATTTTAGGTTAGCCACCAGACCACTGCCAAAAACTAAATTAAACTTTACAGAATGATAAATTCAGGATAAATCCATTCATACAAAAATTGATCAAGGAATTGTCGAACGAGGTCCAACTATGAAAATCATTTCAACAAACATATGGTGAACATGTAATCTACGAGTCCTGAATGGATACCAAAACATAAGGCTTTGAAACCTATATAAGAATCACCAATAAGGTATAATTCCCTTTCATAAAAGATCCAGTAACATATGTTAATTATTTCATGAAATAACCATTCATTAACTAGTCAAAACATATCAAGGGCCATATCTACAACCTCGTTATGGGACTGTGATTCTGACAATAATATAACTAAAATAATAACCATGATAGAACAACCATCAAAATGACATAATAAAAAGTACAATTATTCATAGAATACAATAGGAAAATATCTATTGTTAACATATTCAAAATCCAACCAAGTAAGTGACTTCCATGTACCACCCGACCACAGATTGAGCTGAACCAAATATTTCCTTCCACCAATCACCCTCATTTCATATTCAAAGTATGAATGTCAATTATAAATACATAAACATCCAATGCTTCTCAGAGATTAAACCACCTCGACCCTCATACTCCCAAAATATTTCTAAAATCGATTAACAGATCAAATAAGAAAACCAAAACATAAACAACTAGGGCTTCTCAGAGATTAAACAATTTCCACCCTCAAGCTATGAAAATCTCGCTAAAACTAGTCAAGATATCACTAAGCCCAAAAAAATATTGGATTCCTAAGAATTTCTTCACCAACACCTTGAGTAATTTTTCTATATCCACCCATTTGTTGGGGGCTTCCAAAATATTAAACAACCTTCGCACCCAACCCTTGGGAATTTTCCAAAGACCACCTCACCAAGTTCAGAAATCTTATAGGAATCTAGCGCTTAACGAAATAGAAGAGCCCCATCACACCATGGATATCCTGAAATGGAAAGGCAAGGCGAAAACCATTGTCACGCCAAAAAAAACATATGTCAATGGTAGTAGGAGAACCAAGTACACAAATTCATGCACATGCATTCACAAACAAGCTAAGAAATCACACATGCAACCTGCAAGTCTTCCTATTGAAGCTACTTGATCTTTCCTTAATTTTCCCTTTCTTTCCATGTCCTTCCTTTGCCTTCCTTTTCCTTCCTTTTCTTTCCTTTAATTTCTTTCTTTCTTTCTCCTCATGGTGATCTTCTCTCTATGAAAATAATTCCAAAGAGAAACTGGCAAAAAGACGTGAAATGATCCTCATAAGCCTTTTTATTATTAATACCTCTATATTCTTCATTTTCCTATATTTTTCCTTCAATTTCCCTCTCATGAAAATCTGTGACATTTCATATCCCTTTTCGCCTATTTTCTTTTTATTTATAAAAAAATTCCAATTAATGTCTATCTTCTTTTGCAATGCCTTAGTAGTTTCCTTAGCCATAAAAAACCGAAACTGATACCCACTAGGATTTTTTTCCCAACATTCATCTTGCAATATATGCCCCATGAGCTTGGTCTTATTTTTCCTTTATTAACGTTATTACATGAATTTTTAACCTAGGGTTGTTACAGAACCCTCCCCCTTATGGGAAAACTATCCTCGATGTTCTATGATAGCCATGACTAGCAAGATCACTGAAAACCAAAAAATACTGTCCTTTGAGCTTTATAACTTAGGTCAGTGCAATATGTACAATGAAAAACCCACTGAAAATAAAAACCAACATGACAAACTTGACATGACAACCATACTGCTTATTGGATATTTACAACACATCTCATTATGGTATTTACAATAACAACCATACATAAATATATACATATACCAAAACTCCATTGCCTCAACTAGAAAATAATTAAGGATAAATAGCCCACATATGATGAACCATCTCCCATGTATATTCATCAAGCCTAAAGAGCTTCCACTGTGCTTTAACTTGCTCTATTTCTCAGTTCTAGAGCATGATCTATTTCCACTACAACATGTAGTGAGGCTTCAGCTATAATTCTCCTTCTAGCTCTGCCTATAATACAAAACAATCAATCACATGATAAAAAACCTTCACATATATTTTAAGAAATGAAAAATGGAAAACAACATGCACTTACACTTTCAGAGGTAGTGTAAGTATCTAGGCCACTACTCTAGTCCTCTCAAGGATCACAAAAGTCCCATAATACCATGGCGCCAACTTAACACGTGATCCAATCCTAAAGGAGCTACTCTTGGGACTGATGTGCAAGTACACATGCTCCCCAACTTGAAACTCCTTAAACACCCTTTGTTGATATGCATAAATCTTCTACTTATCCTTTGATTCCCTTATATTATTCTTGATAACATGCATTTCTTGTTCCATCTTGGCAAATATGTCCAAGCCAATCAATACCCTATTCACTAGATCACTCTAGCTGAGGGGAGTATGAAAAAATTGCCACTAAAGTTCCTCAAATGGACTCTTCATTAGCGAATCATGATAACCATTGTTGTAAGAAAACTAAACCAGTGGTAGATACTCCTCCCACCTCCTCAGCTGGTGCATAACATACCTTTTCACCATGTCCTCTAGAACCATGTTGACCATCTTTTCCTATCCGTATTTCTGCGGATGATAAGTTGTACTAAAATCCAACTCTCACCCAAAACCTACACATGACTCCTTCCAAAACCTGTAAATGAACTTGGAATCTCTATCGAATATAATCTTCTTAGGATAGCCATGCAATATCACTATCTCCTTGATGAAGACCTGAGCTACCTCACTATATGAATCGATAAAATTCACTTGAATAACGTGAGCTACCTTGGTTAACCTATCAACCACAATAATTCTGGAATGATGTTGTCTAGATTTCCTCAAAAAAACTATAATGAATTCCATAGAAATGACATCCCATTTACATTTTAGAATCAGATTCCTTTACAATAGCTAGATGCTTCACTCTTATGTTACATGTTGAAAATTCAAACACCTTGAGACAAACTCAACTATCGCTTTCCTCAAATTTGGATAGTAGTAGAAATTAATACCAAATTTCAAGATCTTGCTGATATCCCATATGACTTGAATGTTACTTACATGATATTGCCCCGAGATAACCTTCTTGAGCTCACTATTGTCTGACACATAGATTGTGTCCCTAAATCTCACCAAACTATTTGTCATGATATGATAATCCACATCCTAATATCCTATCCTCTACTACTATAAATTGTGCTTACGTTGTTTATACTTATGATCTTGTAGTATTACCTGTAATATCTAATCCTATAAAACTATCCAATACAAACTCATAAATACAATCTGATTTACCCGCACTCTTCTTCTAAGATCATATTAATCCCTATTCTCCTTACTCTTAATGTACCTGATCTAAAATTAAAATTCACTAAGTGTGGCCAACCATCTAGATTGCCTAGGATTCATATTAGGTTACTCAAATAAGTATCTCAACCCACTGTGATCACTCATCAAGATGAATCATATGACAAGAAGATAGTTCCTCCACATCTGCAATGCATGAATAATCGCTGCCGACTCGAGATCATAGATCACATAGTTTTTCTCGTGCTCATTCAGATTCCTTGACTCGTAGTATAGATTATATCCTTCCTGCATCATTAGTCCACCAATTCTGTTCTTGCAAGAATTTTTACACAACCCAAAATATCTATATGGATCTACAATCTCTAGAATTCAAGGGCTGGTGCGAAATTGCTTCAAATGCATAAAAATAGCTTCACATTCCTATATCCATTCACATTTCCTTCCTTTTCTTTGTAATGATGTAATAAAATAGGAAATTTGTGTGAAGTTCTTGATGAAACTCCTATAATAACCTGCTAATCCATGAATGATCTAACCTCATCCACATTCCTAGCAGCTTCCCATTCCATGATAGCTCTTATATTTTCCAAACCAACTTCTATGAATTCCTTGGAAAAAACATCTCCCAAGTAATATAACTTTGTCTGAAATAAACTGAACTTAATAAGATTGGAATACAACTGATTCTTTCTTAGTAATCTCAATACTAATTCTAAGTGTTAAATATTCTCTTCTTGATTCTTAGAATATATCAATATATCATCAATGAATAATACCACAAAATTGTCTAGATAAGGACACGACACACTATCCATCAAAAACATGAAAGTATTTGGAGCATTAGTTAAATCAATATTAACTACAACAAACTCATAATGTCCATACATGGTACAAAAATCAGTCTTGTAAATTTACTCTTATTTGACAAGTACCGGATCATATCCTAATCTCAAATCAATCATGGAGAACATTGTTTCTCCATTCAACTAGTCGATAAAGTCATCAACCCATGACAAAGGATACTTGTTCTTGATCATCACCTTCTTAAACTTCCTGTAATCAATGCACAACCTGAAAGTACCATCGTTCCTCTTGAAAAACAACACCAGTTTACCTGAAGATGACATAGTTGGCCTAATGTATCCCTTGCCAAGCATTTCCTTCAAGTGTAACTTCAATTCCACTATATTTGAAGTGCTCATCCTATAAGGTGTATTTGATGTTGGTGATGCCACTGGTACCAACTCAATAGAGAATTCCACTTTCCTATGAGGTGGAAACTCGAAAATATATACTCGAAATACATCATGAAACTGCTACAAAAATGGATACCTCTTCAAGACTTTGACATCCTCAACATCCTTACTTTTATCACTGCAAACATGCACTAAAACAAATACACATCATTTCCTAAAAATACAGTTTTCTTGCATAGTTGTAACCATTCTTACCGATGTAGGAATATTCTTACCCTACAATATTCTCTTCTCTCCATCATCATCCAAACACTCAATAGCCTTATTATAACAATTGACCTCATTTATATGAAGGTACAACCAAGACTTACCCAAAAGAATATTGAACGAAACCAATGGAAGCACATTCAGATGCACTGATGTAGCCATACCATTTAGCTCAAATACATAATATCTTACCCAATGATGAACTCATTTCTTAGCACATGTAGCCAACTGCACCAACCAAGACTCTGCATGCACTTATTTTCTCAAACCACACTTATCCACTAGGTCATCGTTAATGTAACTATAATTAGTTCCAAGGTAAATGAAAATAGAAACAAGTGGATTACAAAGCTTACCTTCCATATGAATGATATATTCTTGCTAATCCACCATCTTGTTATCAAATTTTGCGTATATCTAAGGAATGATCTCCCAAACATCCCCAACCGTCTATGCCTAATGAGCTCTATAGATACGAGGCCTACTACTATGATACAATTAATAATACTTCTTGTGATGATACTTGTCACATATCCAACACTGTAAAGGCCCACTACTAGTGTTCTGATGCTCTCTAGGTTGAGGCCCGTGTCCCTTCTAAACTTCATTAAACTTCTTGTAAGGAGAAACATTCTCCTTCTCACGTGAATCCTGAGATCTTGTTCACTTTGGTGGCCACCTTACTTTAGATTTATCATTCCCTTTCTAACCATACCTAGAATGAGTCTTAAGCTTCGATTTTTCATAACAATGTTTCAACGTTCCAATGAATTCTTCCAGCGATCGAGGTTAATCAAACTGAATATGGTCCTTGAATGCTACTGGAAATCCACTAATAAATATATGACCTTTTTCCTTATCAATTTTAAGATAAGTCATATACCTCAACAAATCCAATAACTTAGCCATGTAATCCTTGTCTATCATAGATCCCATATTTAGCTCGTAGAACTCCTTGGATTTTCCTTCATAGTACATCTTTGACAAGTATTTGTTCCTGAAGATTCTACTTAATTGATGCTAACAAAATTCCTATATATTGATGTCTCTAAAACACTTCACATCTTCCCACTAGATGTTTGGTTTCCCTTTGAGTCTAAAAGTAGATATCGTCACCTTCATGTTCTATGTATATTCATAGATATAAAATAAGTTATTCATTCCAAACTGTCGTGTCTTTGCATCTTCTGGTTTCTTCAACTCTGCATTGAATGTAGGTGGCTTGGCTTTCTTGAATGCATATGGAAAATATACCATCTCACTCCTCTTCTAAGGATGATAATGAGGACGACCATGATATATTCCTGAACCCAAACTGTAATAGAACCCATAGCCACTTCTTCTCCTATCACGTGTATCCAAGAACCTACCATATTTGAATATGTCATACATGTCTAACCTATCCCCACCATGAGACCTGATACCATATGCAGCATTAGACCCATCATCCTATCTATAACTAATCCATGGTTGTCCTGGCCTCTGCAACTTTGGAAAACTGTGAAGGATAACTACATTGAACTAAAATTATTTTTCATGCTCCCTCGAAAATATTTCCTCTGACTAAATTATCCTATCATTATATACTTTACAACTTCTATTTTTTCCTCCAAACTTCTCAATGTCTCTATTATGACAGGAGGGTACTCATCCCTATGTTGTTCATATGATATGTAAGGAGAGTCTCATGAACTATAATCCAGCAGTTTTATATTCATCTTTTTTCTTCTTCTTCATGCAGGCATACCATGTCATATAACTAAATATAACATGATCAACATACCCCATCAAGGTTCACGGGAGGCTATCTCGTGTACAAAATAAATCCATATTAGAATGATACATGTATATACATAATCGTTTCTATATATCGACATCATGCATGATAACACTATCTCAATATGATGAGTTCATTCACGACAATAATAAAAATGAAAATGCATGCAAAACAGCCACATAGAAATTTCCATACATTAATGATAACCATACTTCGCCCATCTAGTCTAAGTGTTGAACTTGGGAGCTCTGATACCATTATCTAACATGATCCTCCCACATTTACCCACTTTAATTCAACTATTGGGGTAGACATGAGCTGAGAGATACTATGAGATATCCCAACCTTATAAGTACAATTAAGTAAGTGGAGTCAAGAAAATAGACCTTTATTGACCTTCCTTAGGAGCTAGAAGACACTCAAGAACTAAACAACCCCTTCAAGTGCCCAAACCCTAAGTTGGATTAGTGTTTTAGTGACCTAGGCAGATTAAAACATGCAAGAAAAGGACTACATCTAGTTATAGGCCCACAAGTACATATATAAGCATGTAATATTTCATTTATAGCACAAATATTCTAGTGGAGAGGGTGTAGTCCCATATTCTAAGCCACCATTTCAAAATAGCCTCTAGACCACTACCCGTAACTCAATGATACTTTCCATAATGAAAAATAATATCAAGATAGGGCCATTTATTCAAAAATTTATCAAGGATTTTACCTAACCAGGCGTAACCATGATAGTCATTTCATCAAAGATATGGTGAACATGTAATCTATAGGTCATGAATGCATATATGAACTTAGGGGTGTGAAAGTTATATGAGAATCACTAAGAAGGTCTAATTCACTCTCATAATAATTGAAATAACGTTTTTTACCTCACGCATTCATTAAACATTCATAAAATAATTAAGACATACAAGAGCCATAATTAGAACCTATTATGGAACCAAGCTTATAACCAACATATAACCAGAATAAAAATCATGATATAAAAACCATCAAATACACACAATAACATGTAAAATTACTCATATAATACAATACAAAAAGCGATCTTGTAAACGTATGAAAAATCCATCCAAGTGAGGGACTTCCACATACCACTCAACCATAGATTGATTTGAACAAAACCTTTCTTTTAGACAATCACCCTCGTGCTATATTCTAAGCATGCCAGTGGTATTTAAATATATAAACAATCATGGATTCCTGAATGTTAAAACACCTTGACCCTTGTACTTATGTGATCTTTCCAAAACCTTTCAAGAGATCACATAAGAAAATCAAAACATAAGCATCTATGGCTTCCTAGAGACAAAACCACCTCCACACTAATGCTACTGTGATCCCACCGAACCAAGGCAAGATATCACTAAGCCCAAAAATAGCTTGGATGACTAAGAGTTTCTTCACCAATACCTTGAGGAAACTTCCTATCTCCACCCACCTATCGAGGGCTTCCTAGAGATTATACCACCTCCACCCCCAACCCTTGCGAATTTTATTGAGACCACCTCACCTAGTTCCAAAACGTCATGAGAATCCAAAGCTCAATCAAATAGAGGAACCCCATCACACCATGGCTATCTGAAAATGGCAAGGTAGGGATGATACCCTCATCACACCCAGCAAAACCATGCCAATGACAAGAAGAGAAAAAAATACAGAAATCCATGTACCATGCATTCACAAAATAGCTAGGAAATCACACATGCAACTTGTGAATTACAAGTCTTCCTATTGAAGTTGCTTGATAAAAATTTTCCTTTCATGTACCTTGCTTTCCTTGTCCTTCCATTTCCTTCCTTGTCCTTATTATACTTTCCATTTCTCACATTCTTTATGTCTCCTCTTGGATATCTTCTCCCTCTAAAAATAATTCCAAAGACAAACTGACTAAAACCTAAGAATTGATCCTCAAAATCCTTTTTTTTTATTGAGGCCTCTATTTTCTCCATTTTCCTCTATTTTTTTTAATTTCCCTTGCATGAAAACCTATGACCTTTCATCTTCCTTTTCTTCTATTTTCCTTTATTTTTATAAAAAAAATTCCAATTAATTCCTTTTTTCCTTTGCTAATATCCTTAGCCATAGTAAACTGAAAGTGACACCCACTAGGATGTTTTTCCCAACGTTCATCTTGGAATATGTGTCCCATGACTTTGGTATTATTTTCTGATGCAGGAGCATTAAAATATATTGATTCACTTTGACATGACCAGTCAAAATAATTTACCAGAGAGGGTTTTTCCTCTTAATTTTCTTTAATTATTTGTTTGTAGTAAGTTTTTAATATTTCCAAGTTGGAAATGAACCTATTGAATTTGTTAGCATGAGTGATTTATAGTCAAATTAATTAGGGATTGATTTGTTAGAGGATTTGAATGGGACATGGTTGTTAAATCCATTTGAATAAGGATAATGAGTATAAAAAGAATGGGTAGGGGCTTGGGAGCACCAAGATTCAATGCAAATCAGGCCATTAAGAGCAAGATTTGATTCTGAGTTCTAGTTTTTTTCGATAGATAGTTGATTAAAAAAAACAATCTTTGTATCTAGCATCGCTCTACATTGATTAATAATGTATAAGTTTGGTTTTCTGTGTTGATTGTGGATTTTGGTTGTTAGAGTTTGCTGTAAGTTTTAGCCACCAATATAGACCTAACATGTGCAAGGTACAGAGGGGACGTATCGATTCCAAGGAAACAAATAAATTTTATACTAGAAATGACTTAAAACATAATTCATTTTGGACATCTTTGAGATCCATACATTATGCGTAAATAAGAAGATTCTTGGAGGGAACAAAACGTTGTATCTTGAATAAGTTCAGGTGGGACTTTTGTATGATATTGGGAGTAGTCCTTATTGGAGTTTTCATTGTGATAGCCCATTGAAGATGTGGTGATCCGACTTTCACCAAACCATGGGGCATTTAGTTTTAATAACAAATCAGGAGATCTACAAAACAGGGGATCAAATCAATCGAGGCCATGGCAGTGTTGAAGTGTGAAAGGAAACTAAGCTTTATTGGTTCATGCATCAAGTTCTAGTCAATGGTGAATGCATATGCTTTCCAAAACATTGGGGTTGTGTGATTTCAAAATAGGGTAGAAACATAAGAAGATAGGATCTCAGAGTTTAAGACTATTTATAAACAAATAGGATTTTTTAACCTCTTTTAATATCTCGAGGGAAATTTTTCCCTTGTAGTCCATCATTTGGTATTAGAGGAGCTATAACAAAGGTCTGTGCGTGTAATGTCTAGTAAATAAGCCACCTAGAAGAGGAGCATATGTTGGCATAGGTCAACGAGGACCTGTAGCAAATGCAATACTTCTTTAAGAAATCAGAAATTTTCATACAGGAATGGAAGCAATGGAAACTGCTCAGAGGAGAGAACTAGATAAGGGAAATGTTAGTGCTAAGGAAGAAACTTCTGATGAAGAAGTAAGGGAGGACATCGAAGAAATTTTTTTTATCAGAATGTTGATAAATTACGTTTGCAGACTGAAGGTGGAAGTACCTATGTATGAGGGGAATTTGAATGTGGAGGAATTAATGGACTGAATAAGCTGATTAGATAAATACTTTGATTTTAAAGAGGTTTAAGACAAGAGAAAAGTAAAATTTGCAGCAACAAGGCTAAAGGGACATGCAACTTTATGGTGGGATGAGTTGTAGGCATCCAGATAAAGGAAAGGTAAGTCTAAGATAAACAACTAGGATAAAATGATCATAAAAATAAAAAGTAAATTTATGATAAAGGACTATCAAATTCGTCTCTTCAAACAACTACAAAATTTAAGATAAAATGGGATGACAGTCAAAGAATACAATGAAGAATTTAAAAAGTTAAATATAGGAGCTGTACATACTGAAGACGATGTGGAGAAAGTATCTAGTTATATAAATAGCTTAAGTTATGACATACAGGATTGAATCAGTTTGTTAAACCTACAGACTATTGAAGATTCTTACCAGGTAGCCTTGAAGGCAGAAGAAAAGATGGTAAGGAAACATAATTAGAGAAACAATGGAAAGAGTCGAGCAAGAGGAAGAGGATCTTCTAAACCAAGATTTCATAATTCTCACAATGAAGAAAGAGGCTCTAGCAGTCAACCACGAAAGAGAAGAGACTTTGGTGGAAGAATATATTGAACCATAGGAAGATTTTGAGGAAGAGAAGTATGGTGGTACACATGTGGCAAATGTGGACACATTTCATGGGACTGTCCTAAAAAAAAGCAAACAAATCAGAGGAATGTGAATATAATGGAGGAAAAGGAAGAAAACCATCATGTCATAGGGAAAGAAGAACCACCTAATGTCGGAGAGTCTTTGTTACTAAAAAGAGTGCTTCTTAAGGCATAAAAGGAATTAAATGAAAAAGTTGAAAGGAAATGTTTATTCAGGAGTGTGTGCAATTCTAAAGGGAAATGCTAGAAGGTTGTGATTGACAATGGAAGTACTGATAATATTTTCTCCACAGAGATGGTAGAGAAGTTAGGGTTGGTGAAAATGGTACACCCTACTCCTTATAGAGTGTCCTAGTTGCAGAAGGGACGTCATCTCTTGGTGACAGAGCAATGCAAGGTGGAGATTTATATAAGTGCATATAAAGATGTTGTATTGTGTGATGTGATGCCAATGGACATGTGCCATGTGTTGCTAGGAAGACCTTGGCAGTACGAAAAGAAGGCCATTCATGATAGTAGAAGGAATATGTATTCCTTAGAAAAGGATGGAAAAAAGCACATAATGATTCCTCTGTAAGATGGAACAGTCAAAGAAGAATCTGGAACCAAATTTCTGATTATTAGTGGAAAATTATTTCTGCGTGATGTCAAAAGGGAAGATAAACTATAGTTTGTTGTCATAGGAAAACCAAAAGTAATTTTTACTTCGACCAATTTATATGATCTTCCTATTGATATTAGAAATTCGTTGAATGATTATGTTGACATTATTGTGAATGAATTTCCAAATGCTTTACCCCCAGTTAGAGGTATCAACCATCATATAGATTTCATTCCTGGTGCGAGCCATCCTAATAGAGAAAATTTTAGATTAATTCATCAGGAAAATGAAGAAATTAAAATAAATGTACAATAATTATCATACAAAGGGTTAATAAGAGCAAGTATAATTTTGTGTGCAGTACCAATGGTTCTTATTCCAAACAACGGTGGTGAATGGTGCATGTGCACTGATTCCAGAGCGATAAATAATATCACTATCACATATATATTTCGCCTACCACGTATGGATGATTTTATGGATTGTTTGAGTGGGTCAAAATATTTTTCTAAGATTTATTTGAAGAGTGGATACCATCAAATAAGAATTAGAACGGGTGACGAATAGAAGACTTCCTTTAAAACGAATAATGGGTTATATAAATGGTTGGTCATGCCTTTTGGGCCTATGAATGCACCAAGCACATTCATGAGCTTAATGAATCAAGTAAATTATGGGGAAGTTCATAATAGTGTATCTTGATGATATTATTATTTTTAGTTAGAGCAAGGAAGAAAATTTGGAACATCTCAAGATGGTATTGAGTACCTTACAAAAATAGAAGCTGCTGATAAACTTCAAGAAATGTAGTTTCATGAAAAAGGAAATGGTATACCTGAGATTTGTAATTTCGGAAGAAAGGTTGAAGATTGATCTAGAGAAGATACAAGAAATTTTAAATCAGCCAACACCAAGGAATGTATTTAAGGTAAGGAGCTTTCATGGTCTTGCAAGTTTTTATGGGAATTTTATAAGAAGTTTCAGTCAAATCAGTGCACCTATAATAAAAACCATTAAGTAGAGAAAGAAACAATTTAAATGGACAAAGGCCGTAGACTGAAACTTTAAGCTACTAAAAAAAAATATCATTGAGATACATGTTTTGGCCTTACCTAGTTTTGACAAAATGTTTCAAGTAGAAACCGATGCTACTGAGACAACAATTGGAGCCTTGTTCTGTCAAGAACATAGACCTATAGCTTATTTTAGCAAGAAATTGAATGAGGGTAAACAAAAGTACTCATCATATGAAAAATAATTTTATGTTATTGTGAAAGCACTCAACAAATGGAGACATTATTTTCTGCCTAGAGAATTTTTTTTATACTCTGCCAATCATGCACTACAGTTTATAAGCAACCAACGAAAATTGAGTCAAAAGCATGGCAAATGGGTGAAATTTTTGCAAAGTTTCACCTTTGTAATCAAACACATGAGTGGAAAATCAAATAAATTTACTGATGCTTTGAGAAGAATGAGTTTGGTTTTGCAAAAGATGGAAGTTGGAATGATGGGATTTGAAGAAACGATTGACATGTACCAAGAGGATGTAGACTTTAAAGACATATATGCCACTGTTAAAAATCCTGATGTTCACAATAGAAGCCAATGGTTGGATTACATACTATAAGGAGGCATGTTGTTCAAAAACAATAAACTATGAATACCTAAGTGTTGAATGAGAGATAATATGATCAAAGAAAAGCACAGTGGGGGAATGTATGGACACTTTGGACAAGAAAAAAACAATTTTCCAGGTAAATGGTTTCTATTTTTGGCCTAGAATGCCGACTGATGTAAAGAAATTTGTTGAGAAGTGTAGGATTTGTCAGCATGCCAAATGAAGAAGTTTGAACACTGGATTATACGAGCCATTTCCAATTCCAAACAGGCCATGGGATGCAGTTAGAATAGATTTTTTTTTGGGTTTTCCTAAAATGCAAAGATGAAATGATTCCATCTATGATGTAGTAGATAGATTTTATAAAATGGCTCATATTATTGCTTGTGAGAAAAATAATGATGCAACACATATTCGTAATATGCTTTTCTCAGAAATTGTAAGATTACATGGGCTACCCATAGGTATTGTTTCAGACAGAGATACCAAGATCCTAAGACATTTTTGGAGAAATCTATGGAAGAAGTTGGGTACAAACCTCAATTTTAGTTCAGCCTATCATCCTCAAACATATAGGAAAAATGAAGGGGTGAATAGAAGCTTAGGAAACATCTTAAGAAGATCCAAAATAGTGGGATTTGGCACTTGCTCAGGTTGAATTCACTTACAATGATACTCCTAATAGGAGTATAGGTATGGTGGCATTTAAAATTGTTTTTGGAATTCACTCTAGAGGCGTATATGAACTCAGAAATTTGGGGAAGTAGGAAATAAGGAGTGCAAAGGCTGAAGAGTTTGCAGAACAAATGGAGAATTTGCAATAAGATGTAACACATAGATTACAATAAAGAAGCAGTAAGTACAAGAAAAGGGCTCACATGAGAAGGAAATAGAAGTAATTTCAGATATATCACTTTTTTATGGTTTATTTGAGGAAATAAATATTTCCTGTAGGGACATAAAACAATTTAAAATTTGAAAAATATAAGACCATGCAAATTATTGAGAAAATTCTCTGCAAATACCTATGAAATAGAACTTCCAGAAGGAATCAAAATTTTACCCATATTTAATGTTGCAAATTTATACCCCTATAGAGAATCAGAAACATAAGAAATATATGAATGTGTGAATGGGGAAATTTAGACTTTAAAGTGGGAGGATCAACTGCCAAAAACAACACAAATTGAAGTTGAAGCAGTTTTGGATAAGAGAGTGATGAGGAAAACTAGAGGAAAAACTTATTATCAGTATTCAATTAAATGAAAGGGACAACTAGTAGAAGACACCAATTGCATGGCAGCAACTAAAGTGCAAAAGTATCATATTTATCCTAATGTGTTGATGGAGCATTCTCTTCTTCCCTAGGAGTCTGATGCAGCAGCATCAAACTATATCAATTCACTTTGACCTAACCAATCAAGATCATTTACCAAACAGGGTTAGTACTCTTAATTTTCTTTAATTATTTGTTGGTAATAAGTAGCTAAGATTGCCAAGTTGGAAATGAACTGATTGAATTTGTTAGCATCAGTATTTTATAGTCCAATTAATTAAAAATTTGTTTGTTATAGGATTCAAATGGGATATGGTTGTTAAATCCCTTTAAATAAGGATAGTGAGTATAAAAAAATAGGTAGGGCCTTGGGAGCATTGAGATTAAATGTAAATCAAGAGATTAAGGGCAAGATTTAATTCTGAGTTTTAGTTTTTTTCAATACTTAGTTGCTTTAAAAAAATATATTTGTATCTAGCATCGCTCTACATTGATGAATAAATGTATAAGTTTGGTTTTCTGCATTGATTGTGGATTTTGGTTGTTAGAGTTTGATGTATGTTTTAGCCACCAATATAGATCTGACATGAGAAGGGTGCAGATGGGACGAATCGATTCCAAGGAATCGAATGAAATTGAGACTAGAAATGGATTCATGCAAAATTTATTTTGGACAGCGTTGAGATCCATAAACACTACGTAAATAGGAAGATTCCTCAAGGGAAGAAAACATTGTATGTTGAATACGTTCAAGTGGGACTTTTGTATGATATTGGGAACAGTCCTTTTTGGAGGTTGCATCCATTGAAGACGTGGTGATCAAAATTTGACAAAACCATGGGGAATGTAGTTTGAATAACAAATCATGAGATCTACTTAACAGGGGATCGAATCAATCAAGGGCATGGAAGTGCGTAAGTGTGTAAGGAAACCAAGATTTATTGTTTCGTACATAAATTTCCAGTCTATGGTCAATGGATATGCTTTCAGGAACATCAGGGATGTGTCATTTTAGAAAAGGGGAGAAACATAAGCTGATACGATCCGAGAGTTTAAGACTATTTACAAGCAAAGAGGATTTCTTAACCGCATTTAATCTCTCGAGGGAAATTTTTCCTTAGTAGGCCATCACTTTGCATCCATTAAATTGATTAGATGGAATTTTAACTCAGGGATGTTACAAGGTCCAATAACACGTTACTCGCCATGTTGAGGATATGTTCCAATAGGAGGTTTCCCTCTTATGGGAAAATAAGGAACAGAAGAGGATTGGGCTCTAATAGGGTAAGTTTCTAAGGGAGGTTGTTGTCGAAATCCTAATGCACCAAATATATATAATACGCTAACTTATTGATCTAATCATCGTTGCACCCTAGGTAAAAATTTTTTTGAAACAAATATTGTTTCAACAATTTGTCTAATAGTTGCTAGAGATGAACTAGATGGAATTTCCGAAGACCGAGTGGGAAATTTAGGAAAGGAAGGGCTAGTAGGAGCTCCTAAATATACCCCACTTAGTTACTAATACCAAACAGTTATGGATGGTCCACGAGAAATATATGACTCGTGAGGTATAGTAAACATGGAAGTCATACTTGACTCAAAAAGTCCACTAATAATAGAAGATGATGTTTAACTTTCCAATGTAGACTCAGTCATGGTTTGAATTGATGTAAAATATGAAGAAGTGCATAGCAAGGGTATTCTTTTAGCTGGAGTAATCTAAGTAGGTCTTGGAGAGCTAAGCAAAGATTGATGCCATGGGTTTCGTTTTGAAGGATATGGAAGACAAATAAGATTAGTTTTTATAAATCTAGTAATGGTAAGGTAAATAGGACTAAGTTCTTGAGTAATCTCATATATACTCAACAAACAAGGTGGAAGATTATCTACTTCGATACTTAGCGTTACACTTTCTAGTGATGTAACTAGTAAATGGGTAGATACTATACCTATTGAAGGAGAGATATAAATAAGTCAATGGAGCTATTGGGATGATAACTTGTGGTTCTTTAGGTAAATAAAATTCTGGTTTAGAAGTTTTAGGTTCAATTAACTCAGGATGTAAAATCTCATACTCGATAACTTTAGGTTCATAGTTTTCAATCGTTTCAGTTTCTACCTCATCATTTTGTAATGTTTCAATTTCTGCATTCTTAGGTTCTGTAGCAATATGTGGAAACAATGTACACTATGAAACGCAAACTATAAACTCAAAACAAAAACTCAAACAAAAAATCCACAAAAAGCATGAAAAAATAGCTCGAAAATTAAAGGTGGTGATGCTGGAATAACATACATACATACATAAATACACACACACACACACAAAGATATATATATTGGGATAATTTTTCAACATGTTTCAATAATGAGAGTGAAAATGATTTTTTTTTTTTTTGTGCAAAAAAACTTTGAAAATGAAAAGTGTTGATGCTGGAATACCCCATTTTTTTTAGGATATATTTTCAACATTTTGAAACAATGGCATAAAATTGAAAACATCATGACTCACAAAAACCTTAAAATTTCAAAAGAAAAATGAAAACAAGAATTTACAAATAAAAATAAAAATTAAAACAATGAAAAAAACAAAAGTTAAAAATAATAATAGAAAGTAAATAAAAATTAAAACAATAAAAAAAAACAAAACATAACATTAAATAAATTCCAAAAAAGGTCTTTTATATATATATATATATATATATATATATATATATATATATATATATTCAAAAAACATAATCAAAGCAAAAAAAATCAACCAAAAAAATAAACAAATAAATAATACTTTATTAAATCATTAAATAAAAAACAGACAAAAACAAAACATGAAAATAAATTAATAAATATTACATTTAAAAAACTTATTTAAAAATATCAATAAAATAAAGATTTTTAAAAATTTCATATATATATATATTAAAAAAAAACTAAACAATTTAAGAATAAAATAAAAACATTTAAAAACAACAAAAATAGTTAAATAAAAAAAAACCATTAAAAAAATTATGAAATAAAAAAATTATCAGAAAAAATCATTAAAAAAGTAAAATAAAAAACATAAAACCAATTAAAATTAAAATTATTATTATTATTATTATAAAATAAATAAAATAATTTGGCTCCTCGGGTCCTTGGGCAGGCTGAAGCTGATTCTGAGAATTGACTTGAGCCCATCCACGAGCCTGAAGGGTTGCTGCCCTAGGTGGATGGAATTATGAATCTCTTCCCACTTAGCGTGGCGGCCTCTCAAGCCACTCGATGGGCTGAACTCGATTCTCATAATCAGCTTCATCCTGTCGGGTGGCCCAAGGGGTATCTGCCCTAGGTTGGCAGAGTTCTCTAGCTCGGGCTACCTAGGGTGATTGCGGCTATCGCCCTTCGGCGGGCATAACCGATTCTGAGAATCGGCTTGAGCCTGCTCAGGGGCCCAAAGTGCTGGATATTATTATTAAGCGTATTCCTAAAATATTTGGTTTTTAAGGGTATTCCATTTTTTTTTTCCTTCCCAATTTTTTTTTATAATGAAAGTTTTAATTTTTTTTCCAGAGTAAAAAAAAAATATTAATATCTTGAGGTTATGACTTCTATATATATATATATATATATATAGACATTTAAACTATAAATAACACATTAAACAAAATAAAATTATGGAAAATTTGAAAAAAAATTGAAAAAATAACAAATTTTATAATTTTCTTTTTTAATGAGGACATTCAAAAAAATAAAATAAAAATTGATCCACATAGAATTTTAAGTAATTAAAAAATAAAATAATAAACATAAGATTTTAAAAAATAATAAAAACAATAAACATAAAAAATAAATAAAAAATAAAAATACAATTAATATATATATAAATAACATGAAAAATAAGAAAATAATAAAAAGAAATTAAAAATTAATATTAATAAAAAAATATTGAAAAAAATAAATTTAAAAAATGAAAAACAATACAAATAACAAAAAAAATTAAAAAGGAAATATTGAAAAACAAAAATAATAATAAAACAGTAAAAAAATGGTATATCGTTAAAAAATAAAATAAAAAATAACATATATATATATATATATATATATATATATATATATATATATAATAACAATAATAATAAATATTAAAAAAACAATTTAAAGAAAAACGTTTCTGCTCCCGTCACGTGGCTTGAAGTGCCTCCACACTGATAATCAACATCAACCCACTGGGTGGCCCAAGGTTACTCCCCCCTGGGCTAGCAGGGCTTTCAAAGCCTCACCAACCCAGGCTGAAGGCCCCTTGGGCCACCTAACGGGGTGAAGCACGGTCTGGTGGCCTGATGGGCCTCCGCCCTTGGCTGGAGGAGCTGCATAGTTTCACGATCCTAGGGCAGAGGCTGCACGGGCTACCTGATCATGGCATTCAGCCTACCGAGTGGCCCAATGTGCCTTTGCCCTGGATCGGCGAATATCCACGGCTCTGCTAGCTCGGGGTAGAGGCTCCTTGGACCACCCAACTGGCTGAAGCCCACGACCGAGTGACCTGAGGGGCCTCCCTCGTGTGGTGGCATAACTATGTAGCTTTGAAATCATAGGGCGGAGGCCCCTTAGGCCATGCAACAGGCTGAAAGTTGATTCTCAAAATCGACATTCATCCCACCCAATGGCCCTAGGGGCTGGAATTTTATTTATTTATTTTTTCTTCAATATTTTTTTTAATAATTTAGATATTTATATTCACACACACACACACACACACACACACACACACACACACACACACACAGAGATATATATATGTTTTTTAACTATTTTTCATTTTTTAAATTTAATTTTTTCAATGTTTTATTATTATTTGTATTATTCTTTTATTTTTTATTTTTTTTTATATTTTTTTATTTTTATATTTTTTTTTATGTTTCTCTTTTTTTTTTTAAATTGTATTTTTATTCTTTAATACATAAATTTTTATGTGTATCTTTTTTTTCTTTTCCAAATGTCATCAATTTTTATATAAATTTCATAAAATTTGTTATTTTTTTAATTTTTTTATTCAAAATTCCCATAATATTTTATTTCAGATTTATGAGATTGTTAACTTGTAGTAATAGATATTCTCAATCCATCCCACTCATTTTTATTTATAATCGACATTTCGAACCATTCACTGTGGTTCATGATCAGGATATATATATATATATATATATATATATATATATATCTATCTATCTATATATATATATAGCAAATCCACCTTGGATTTTAATAAATAGGGAGATGGTTTTTAGTGTTTTATTTAAGGTGTTATTTTTAGCAAAAAGATGTACTAAAACACATTTGTTTTTAATTATATGTATATGCAAAATATTGATATTTTTGTTGAGTTTTTAAAATTATTATTATTTAGTGACAGTTATTTTATATGTATTAAAATATTAATTAATGATATACAAATATAAAATAAATCATAACCTCAATATATTATATAATTTTTTTTTAATTTTGGAAAAAAATTTCATTATAAAAAAACATTGCAAAGGAAAATGAAAAACAAAAAACTGGACAACTTGAAAAATGGTTAAATAATCAACATTTACAAAAGAAGAAAAAAATTACTTAGGACATAAGAAAATTTAAAGTGCTAAAACTATGCCTTGAGAAAATGTTAATGTTTCTCAAAATCTGCATTAAAATCATCAACTAAAAAATACTCCACACTTCATATATTAGAAAATTTAAATTGTCAAAAGGAAGCCCTCTAAAAAAAGGGGTTGATGATGCATCAACACCTTTCAAAATTCGAATGGAAATGACTAACATTTAGAAAAAATATTTTTATTTGTAGATAAGAAAACTTAAAATGTCAAAAATATGCTAAACAAATGGTGTATTATGAAATAACACTTTTCAAAATCAGATGATTTTTTGCTACATAAAAAAAAGGTGTATTATGAATCAACACTTTTCAAAATTTGATGATTTTTTGCTACTTCAAAATAAAAGGTGTATTCTGAATCAACACTTTTCAAAATTAGATGATATTTTTCTACCTCAAAAATGTGGGTACTCATTTTAGTTCCCATTCAAAGTTTACATTTCTCGGAGATGACTAAGGTTGTTTTGATGTTCTAGATTCTATAGTTTTAATTGTTCTAGTTTGTTATTGTTCAATTTAGTAGGTGTAAATTTAGTGGGTAACCTATCATTCTACAAGAACAATGAGGTAAACGTGCCACAATGAATTTTTATTAACAATTTAAACAATATTTAATAGTTCAAATTCACAATTCACACATAAGGACTCACTAAAATGTAAAACAAACACAATAACACACAGCGAGAAATATAGGGAGTCAAACCATGAAAACAAACACTTCACAATGAAATCACTAATTGGTGATGGAATCCAACATCATATAGATTGATGTGAAAATTTGTTGGAGATAGAATGGGTGGAACGATATACACTAACAAGCTGCTTAATTGTCACAACCCGGTGTGAGTAACATCACATATAATACCATCTTGACTGAAGTACCCTCCAAGAGGGCCAAAGTGAGTATAGCTAACGTCTGTTCCAAGTACCACACGTACTTACTCCCCACTGTTACCTTGGGTAAAAGCCCTAATATTATGTAACTAAGGTTACCACATACAACAACCTGGCTTGGGGCAGTGGTCATAGGTTGGATATACATTGAAGGGTATCGTAAAAAATCTCAATCCCCTTGAAAGATCACTCAAAGTGAGGTAGTCCTTTCAAGTGATTCGAAAGTACCATTCCATATAATTTTTAATGTGTTTAGATCATGCTATCATAACCAATCAAGTAGGGTTGATCACTTCACTAGGTTCAATATGACCACATTCTTAACTCCCACGTAAGAGTTTCTTAGAGAAAAATTGTATCAAATGGATTTTATCCCTATGAAAAGCTTCTATTGTTTGTTTCCAACATTGGAGCATTAACTTTCACTCATATTCTAAATTCATATAGTTGATGTAATGTAGGTGTGACCATGATAGGAAGATAGAAAATTCTAATTGATTTTATTGACATTTCTTTTAGTTTCATATTTACTCAATAGATTCAGACATGAAACTGATGGTGTGACAACCTGAATTAAAACTAAATGTAGTCAAATATGAGAATGCAATTTGCCCAATTCAATAAACCTCTACCTAAATAAGGGAGAGATTTTGCATTCAATTCCCTAAGATGCAAAACTTTATTTTCCACAACATTATTCCAAAAACAAGTTCAAAAACACTTCATTCAAAACACCATAAAAACTATTTTATGTTGCAAGAATATATATTTGTTTTTATATATAGAATGAATGACATAAGAATCCAACCAATTTGTTCTAACAAACAAATGAACTGAAGAAAAGTTTCCATTTTTTTTGTTGTTTTGAAAAACACTATGTTATGTAAAGGAATACAAACTCTTTACTAAAATATAAGAACAATACTTTTAAGTATTAATTGAAAATGTATCTATTAAAGGTAAAGGAATGATCGTTGTTTATACTAGAAATGGTGAGATAAGAAAAATTGATGATGTATATTATGTACCTAGTTTAAAATGCAATTTGTTGAGGATTGGAAAACTAAAAGAGAAGAGGTAGAAAGTGTTATTCATGAATAAAGAATGTGGAATCATTGATAAATATCCAATTAAGTTGTCTATAGCGAGGACAGAGATGAAAAATATTGGGATGTTTCGAATTATAATGAGAAATGATTTTTCACTGTCCTTGAATGCTTGTAAATCTAATAATTTTGATGACTTGTGGTTATGGAATTTAAGATATGCTCATTTATATTTTGGTGGTAAAGATTTGATGTAGATGAAATAGATGGTCAAAATATTACCCAATATTCAGCAACAAATAAGCACGTCTGAAAATTGTATGCCTCCGAAGCATCATAGAGAGAAATTTGTAGCTCGAGTTTCGTATAGGGTGAATGCTCCACTAGAGATTGTACACATATTTTGTGGACCTATGAAAACAACTTCATTTGCTGGTAATGTTTATATTTTACCTTTTATTGATGATGCAAGTAGAAAAAATTATGTTTCTCTTATAAAACAAAAATCTAAAGTATTTTTTGTATTTAAAATATTTAAAGATATGGTTGAAAAGGAATTTGACAAACATATTAAAATTTTAATATCACACAAAGGTCCTTAATCTATGATAAATGATTTCACTAATTTTCTTCAATTTCATGCAATGAAGAGACAATTCACTGCACATTATACTCCATAGACAAATGGAGTGGTTGAAAGGAAAAATCGAACCATTTTGAATATGGATTGAATTATGCTTAAGGAAAAGAATATACGGAATAAATATTAGGGAGAAGTAGTAGGTTTTGATATTTATATTCATAATAGTAGTTGGACTAAGAGAATGAAGGACCAAGTTCCGAAAAAAGCTTGGAGTGGTAAGAGTTTTAATATATCTCATTTAATAAATTTTCGATGTGTTTATTATTTGCATGCACCTAAAGAGTGGACAAAGATGTTAGATGAAAAAAGTGTGAAGTGTATATTTATTGGATACAATGAGAAGTTTAAAGCATATAGACTCTATAATCCCCTCACCAAGAAATATATTATCAGTCGAGATGTTGAGTTCAAGGAGGAAGATGTTTTGGATAGAAGCATAGATAAATATGTTGTAAAGGGAGATATATTATCTCATGGATATGATGATGAAGATGAGAAAGAAGTAGAAGGCCGATAATTGATTCACTATACACCTATTACAAGGACATCAATAAGTAAATCACCAAGATTCATTCCATTATAGTTTAGAAAACTGATAAATCGAGAAAATGGCAAACCATCACGTGATAGTGGACACGAAACAACAAGATCAGAGGTAAGTAATGAATGTAATCCTAGATCAACTACTTTTAGGAGCATAATTAAAGGTTAGAATACTAGAATTTTAATAATTTTATGAGCATAATGATGAAATATACCAAGTTTCAAATTTTGCATTAATTGCATATGATACTCTAAAATATGATCAAGTTGTTAAAGAAGATATTTGGATAAAAAACATGGAAGAGGATATTGATGCTATATTAAAAATAAGTAATACTTTAGAGCTTGTAGATATGCCTAGATTTAAAAATAATATAGGTGTTAAATGTATTTAGAAAACTAAATTTAATGTTGAAGGTGAAATTGAGAAACATAAAGCAAGACTTGTAGCTCAAGGGGTTCCGTTACCAACCTAGTATTGATTATAATGAAACATTTGCAGTTGTTGCTAGATTTTCATAGTAAGGACATCATTAGCTATTTTTTCAAAAAATAAGTAAAAATATATATCATTTGCGTGTTAGATGTGCATTATTAAATGGTTTTTTTGGAAGAGGTGGATTATGTGAAACACCCTAGAGGATATCAAATTGGTGGACAAGAAGATAAATTTACAAATTAAATAAAACCTTAAGGCTTATATGGATTAAAACAAGCACCTAGAGTATGTTATAGTACAATTGATGAATATTTGAGTTACAATGGATTTATCAAGAGTTCAAGTGAGCCAACTTTGTATTCAAAGGTAAACTAACAAGGTAAAATTTTGATTGTGTGCCTATATGTTCATGATTTTATATTCACTCAAGATATTCAAATACATTATTTGAAGACATGCATGAAAAAATACTTTGAGATGATTGATTTAGAGTTAATTAAGTAAACTATTGGTGTTGAAGTAGCTCAATTTAAATATTTTATTTTTATTTGTCAATATAAGTATGAAAAGGATACGTTGAAAAGGTTCATGACGGAAAATTTTCTGTTAGTTGTAACTCCAATAGTAATTAGTACAAAACCTAGTAAGAAGGATGAAGGTTCAAATGTTGATGCAAACCTATATAAGAAACTGGTTGCAAGTCTTATGTATTTGAGTGCAACAAGAACTAATATAATATTTGTTGTAAGTTTAATTTCCATATTCATGGAGTTTTTAAAAGCTACCCATTGGTTAGTTGGAAAAATGATTTTAATATATGTTGATAGAAAAATAATTTATCGTATATTTTATACATCATATTCATATTTTAAACTAACTAGACATATAGAAAGTGATTTTACACGAAATATAGATGATATGAAGAGTATATATGGGTATGTGTTTAGTTTGGGATTAGATGTAGTAGCATGGACATCAAAGAAGCAATCCATTTGACATTATCATATGTTGAGGGAGATTATGTTGTAATAACATCATACATTGAGGGATATTATGTTGTAATAACATCAACGACATATCAAATTGTGTGGATGAGTAGAATTTTGATTGAGTTGTCACATTGAAAAAAGGAATGAACTTAGAATTTCTATGATAAGAAATGTATCCTTGCTTTATCAAGAAATATTATTTTCCATAAGAAGAGTAAGCATATAGATACAAAGTATCAATTCATTTGTGAATTGGTAATAATAATAAAATGTGTATGGAATTTTGTAACAAAAGAAACCAATTTGCAAACATATTTACAAAACCTTTATGAAAAAAATTATTTGAAACTCATAGGGAAACTATAGGAATATGCATGATCTAACAAACTTTTGATGTAATAGAAAGTTTTTGTTATTTTTTGAAATAATTAAGGGAGAGAATCGCGGAGATAATTATTTCACACGAGTGCCACACTGTATTCCATCGACTCCAGTCTCTTCCACTCCCTTATGAGACACCACCTCAGCTTGCTCATATTCGAAATGGAAACATAGTCTCGGTTGTAGTTTCTTCTATTCTTATTGTGCTTTATGTCTCTTATTATTATTGACTAGGTGGGAAATGACAAAGATAACTATAAGGTTTTGATTGTGTACACTCAACCAAATTCCAATCAATGGACACCACTACAATAACAAATCCTTAAGAATGTTAAAAATTTGAACCGATGCATAATTTTTTGGCAACTCGCTTCAAAATTTGTTTACCACATCATGCTTTCCCTTCTTTCTCAAATAATCTATTGGTTCTCACGTTTTCTTATTTCTATTTTGAGGACACCAATATTTTAATTTGCCAATATTTGCTAATACAATAGACTCCTTAGTTTCATCATAAGTTTCAATGTTCCTAACTTTGGATTCTATTTCATATTTACCATTCACTTGGTGTGACAATGAATTTTCAATAACTCATGGAATAATTAGTGATCCCACCTACCAATAAATAGATCGGGTAAGAGCTATATACATCATAGCATGAAAGTAAGAAATAACTTCTCCAAATCATTCTTAATGAAACCGCAATTGTTAATGAAACCTGGTAGAAAAAGATATATTCTATAAACGTAACATGGTAACAAGATGCAATATCTTCTAACAACATATATTAACTGAATTATTGATTTCTTGATAACTAAAAAAGCTACAAAACAAGCCTCCTATTTATCCTTTGCATCATCCATACTAAGATTTATGTTTTCCTCCGTCTTTTTATCTACTTTTAGGAGGGTTCCACTAAGAAAAAAGGAAAGTAAATCCATGCTATTTATGAAAAAAAATACACCAAAGAATTTAACCATTAGAATCTATAGAGACAGAGTTGCATTAAAATTTTAAACATTCTTCTAGAAAAAAATTTAAGATGAATGCAGGGACTGTAAGAAAAAAGTTGCAGATAAATTCATAGGAAAAAATAACCAATAAACCATACGACCATTAACCCTCCTAAAATAGATGTCAGAAAGGATGTAAAATATTTTGATGAATCAAGTTGATAGCATGTCATTTCCATCATTATTAATAATATGTTTTAAGGAAATGGTTTCTTTATATTATGGTCGATTTCTATTCTGCATAATTTTCTGAAATATATAGATATTTTGGAAGTGGTGTTTAATAATTTATGGAGTTTCACAGATGGCTTCAAATAATCTTAAGATATTAAGCATAACACAAAGTTTCAAAGTATAAATGGAACAAATCCATAATGTTTTTCTTAAAGTTACACTAAATATATTTAAAAAAAAATGCCAACTACCACGTCATTAAGCTCCTTACCAAGATCTTTCATGTACCTATAACTTGAGAACACTCACATGTTTGTGATCCTTTTATATTTTAAAATTCATCCATCCATCATGGGTCGAATTCTTTCAGCTCTTTTCCAAGGATTTCCTAAAACACCAATAAATGTCTATAATTTTGTATATTTTAAAATGCATTCATCCATGATAGTTATATTGCAAATATGAAACCTTAAATGAATACAAATATAAAGTAATTTTGAACACATTTCTGCACCTCTATCGTAATGGAGATGTGTTTAATTCCACCACCTTCAAAGTCATCAATGACTGAGGAAATGTAATTATCTCGTGTGCCTGCAAATAAATTTATGAGGGGGATATGGAGATGTAAATGTATCCACCTCAATACAAGGATCTAGAAAAACTCATGTAGATGGATGCAATATATATTTTATTAGTGTTTCTTATCTGTATATATTATTTGATATTGAAGATCTCATGTGTATGAAACTTTAGAAAATAGAATTTTATATTTGATATTTACCTTCTTGAGCTTTGTGTCATTTTGAATCATTGGTAGATTATATTTGTATTTTTTTGAAGATAAACATGGTATATGATTCATGAGGATGATACTATTTTTGGCACTACTTGTTATTGTTCTTTTACTTTAAGTATCAAGACTAGGTATGTTGTAAGAAATTACCATATTTTAATTCATTTGCAAATTAATTTATTATTTAAATTAAAGTTTTAAAATCAAAATAAAAGGGAAAAGTGTAGAAATTATACAACACGTATATATATCTTGGATTCACTCAATCTAACAATGTACTAAAGTTAAATACTGAATTTCTTCTACAAATCCTTTACATAATTAAAAAAAACAATCGTCAAACAAATTAAGCAAAGAAGAATCAATTAAACCACAACACAGATAATTTTTTGGGGAAAGCTTTCTCCTCAAAACCCTTCTATCATATATAGTATATTCCACAACGAATCATGAAACAATTACATACATCCTTCTCACAAGATCCCTCATGTATTCAGCTAATTGCCTCACATTCTCATATGCAAAACTGACCAACACATATCCAATTATGAGCCTCCAGATAGCCCACCTTGCTTACAAAGGTCATAAGGAATGCAATCCCTATTCACAAGAAATTCTAGCCTTCCTACAATGCACTAGGTATCATGGGAATCCTGTGGTGTTCTAACTACACTTAGGTAGCCTGCTATTATCACACCTAATAGTTACACTTCGCTTTCACCTAGATCTCAACTAGGTCTCCACTGGAACTGACATGCATGTTGCTAATAATAGTAAATCCTCACTTGCTCATGAGATAATTGATTGTCAATTAATTAATATTTAATTCACTTGATCTCTCACTAGTGTATATTTAGTTACAACTAACTGCTTGTGTTTAACTCACTTAACTGAGTTAAACTGATTACAACCTCCATTAAATAATGCAACACTGCACTTCGAACTCTGTTACAGCTATAATTACTCTGCATGCCTCACCAACTACCTCTAACTCGAAATCCACTAGCTAACTAATTTTATCACACTCAGTTAAGTATAACAAGTTATCATTGAGAATATATTACAATTTATCGTCCATCTTAATTAAGGGATAACTAAAATAGACATGCACCAAAAATAGCCCTATAGGCCCCATCCTAGTGTAGGTGCTTAATACACTAGGTGCTTAATGCACTAGGCATGGGTGTTGAATGTTGTTTCTGGATGCCAATTTCACTATTTCTTGTTGCAAAATTCAACACTCGCTCTCAACAAGAAAGGAATGTCCTTGCATGCGACATGCAACTCATGCATGCGACATGCAACCTCATGCATGCGACATGCAACTCCATGCATGCGACATGCAACCCTTGCATGAAACACTTCTCTAGTGTCTCTCGCACATGCAACCTTTGCATGCAACACTTTCAAAACTGTATAGCCTCAAAACAAATGAATCAGTATAATGCATATGTAATCAAATTCTTCGATTCTTTGGTACCTATTTAGGGTTTCCCTCTTTTAGTTCTGCTTTGGGCTTGCTCTGCAACCATGCACTCTGCATTGCTGCCAACTATGATCTGCGCTCCAATATATGACACTGTCACTTTGATTTCATGTCCTCACACATATGACCACATCAATCTAAGTGATCCTATTACTTCTTCTATGTGGGCTCCACATCGCTGTAACATCCCTCATTCGCTCAATTTTTTTTTTTTTGACTAAGTTTTCATCTAATTATCTTGAGGCTAGATTTCATTGATAATTTTAACTTTAACAATAATCACAACTCACAGTTTATCTCCACATATATATAAAATTCAACTCTTCATATATATATTTATATAACATTCAACTCTTTATATATATATATAATTTTTGTATGTAATGTATTACTACCACTTACATTATTTCTCTGATAACTTCTTTACTTCACTATACCCGGGGGTCTTTTTTTTTATAACCTAATGTATTATCATACATATGAGAAATGTCTTATGATAAGTGAAATTATTAACTTCACAACCCTTTTATTTCACTCTAACTAATGGAGTCCTACCCATTCTAAGTTTGTCATCTCCTTGAATTTAGCCTTCGCTTTAATGCTATGAATGTGTTTTAAGAGCGTCATTTGTGGGATGTGGTCACGAGGTTGTTCTTTACCTCCGACTTATGTTTCCATATTTTCTAGTTGTTCCATAAATTTTTACACTTGTTATCTATAAAATCTAACTGTCAGTATCTTTAATATTTTCCTCGGGATATGCAAGTACTCTACTTGCTTGATCCGTATGGTTTTTTAAATGTCGATATGGATATTTGTGTATAACATAGTCTGTATAATCGCTGATCAAGATCGTGATGCTATTTTTTTTGGGAACCGGTTGTACTCCATCTGTGTAATGCATTTATATGATACGATTTGAGTAATTACTCTATACGATGGATTTTGAGCTATTTTTGCCCTCCCTCGTGGTTTCTAGCTGAAGTACAACGATAGCGGGATGATGCCATCCGTATGGCTCGGATGGATTAGGTTTTTGGAGAATGTCAAGTTATTTAAGTGTGTTTTTTTTTCAAATGTGTCGAGTCATTTTCACACATGCAATCGAACATTCCCTCTTGCCCTTCAATTTGACATTCAAGCCATGGAACCCTCGTCCATCCCGGACATTCAGATTTTCCAAGCTTTGGCATAGGTATTCAATATTTTCCTTACTCGAATCTCCGTAACATTTTTTCTCGTTTAATCATAGATTGGAAAATATTTGCAAATCGATGTATTTTACACTTGGTATTTTTTTTTATGAAAATTACTCATGTTTGATTTCGTTGGTTTTTTTACGAACGATTTAGGTTTAACATTCTTCAACGAGAGAGTCTATTCTTCACATTCTCAAAGATATCATATCTCTTGCTCGATTCGATCTATTCGACTTCAACCTAATGGGTAAGGGTTTTAGTTTCTTTTTTCTTCGTTCTTCGTTGTTGTCCATTATCGTTATGATTGTCCTCTAGTTCATATCTAATATGTCTCTATTTATCTTATCAAAGGCTCTTTCTTTATGAGAAATGTTCATGGGGTTTGGAAATCTCGGGTAAAGGATGTCCGTGTATAAATTATGTTTCCTTTTACGTGGATTGCTAAATGCATCATAATTAAAATTATCATTTATATAGGTTTGCGGGGAAGAAGAAAATCATCCATAGTGGTTTCCCGAACCTTGTAACTTATCTCGTATCGTCGCCAATAAATCGATTAAACTACTTACTTGCTCGTTTACGTTGGTAGCCTCCTAACTCGAGAATTTTTTAGTTGTCACAATCTAATATCCATTTCCCGAATGGGTCGATTGCATAGTCTCGATATTTTGTTTTATTTAGTTCTGCGTCGAGTATAATGGTTTTCTTCCATATGAGCAAGTCTCGCCATGTAATTAAATTTGGACGAAGTTTTATTTGTGTTGTTCAAGAAGGTTATGAAGAGACGTTTTATTTTCCGATAGATTTCCCAGTAGTAAAAAAGCTCGAAAACATACCTTCAAATCTTATATCGATATATGCATCATCTATGTCATCCTCTTTTGATATATTAAGTTTTTATAGATTTTTGTTTGTAGGAGTAATACAATTAATATTTTCCCTAGTTCATTGATTTTTTCATCTTAAATGGTAGTGAATATAAATTCCGCACTAGGACTCGAAATGTAGATATGTGTATCTCTTGATATTGATACTCGTCTATTCATAATTCTATTTAGATATGGAAATTATCAACCATAATAATAATTTCCTACATCGCTCTATATTATTCTAAACAGAATTTTCTTAAGAGTTCTCGTTCGGCTTTTATTTACCACAATACACAAGAATATTTTATGGTTAGCCTCGGTATACTGAATTAACGGTTACAATTTATAATATAACTCTTCCTTTCCTTCGGTTACCTCATTATTAGTTTGACAATTTCATTTTGGTAGTTATGATAAATAACACTAATCTCTATTCCGAGAGAATATTTAAGCTCATTTTGGTTTAAAGTTGTAGATATTTGCTTGTATAGATATAGTTTAATTAAACTATTAACATTTTAAAACTTATTCCCAAAGTAGCATTTCTAATACTTTAGATCTGATATACTACTTAAATAATAGTGGTTACTGCCATTTAGATTTCATGATTATCATTAGGCTAAATTACGTAAAATGAAAAGTAAATTTTAGGTGACTAATCTCACCTAAATTTCTTTGAGTATCTTTAGATAACAATATGCATATCTCAAATAAAATTTTCTATATTTTCTTTCAATTGTTCTCATGTATCTATTTCTTTAGATAGATTTAAATATGATTAAAAGTTCTACTCGATTTATTTATTACAGTAACACAAGTATGTTAGTTTTTTCTCATCGATATGTATTTTCCTTCCGCAAAGTGTTGCTTGATCTTCCCTTCGATTCCGGATAACTATAGTTGTAGTCGACACTTGTCATTCTCTATTAGTTAAATTAACTTTTCCAGCTACCCTGTACATTTTTCAATTAGCTAACATAATAGAAGTTCTACATATTATTTTTTTTCCACTAAGAGCATTCTATACTACAGAAGCAGATTAAAGTTAACCCACTAATTCATCTTTGGGGAAAAAAAAATGTATCCTCGGATTTAAACCAATACTCGGTTTAGATATTCGATTGATACTCCCCATAAATTCCATTCCTACAACTATACGGAGTTTACAAGATTTTTTTTCTTCTAGACATTTTCGTTAAATGTCGGGAATAACAACTCTCGGAAAAAACTTAATTCAAAATCTCAACTACGAGCACTTATAAATATTATTCAACAACATCTATTTTAATCATTCATAAACATTAGTGCGCATACCACTCTTTCCGATGACCAGGTCCTCCAAACCTTAGAGTTCTTCTGTCTCCCGAACTCACCCTCGAGCTGAGATCCCTCACCCAGAATAGACCAACCCCAATCTATTATGGAGTAGCTTATTTAAGCTTATGCTCTCCCCAAATCCTCGTTTCTAATTCTGCGTTCGGGAATTACGGGATGCTTTTATTATTGTTTGCCTAAGCTTCCCTTATTTAGAGACTTTAAAGCTACTTTATGCTTTTCCAGACTTTTTACCTCTTCCCAACTACTTTCCTCATCATTGGGGAAATTTATATTTTTCCTCAAAAAATATAAATTAGAAATAAATTCTTTCAAGACTTTTTTTGAAAGCTTTTTTGGGGGAAGTCTTAGCCTCTTTCCATACCTCATGGATTTGGCAAGTGGTCTCAAAAAATCTCATTTGGTCATAGTGCACAAAAAAATATTTTATTTATTTTTTCATAATTAATTAATTAATTAATTACATCCACACAATAATTATCCATTGGGGTCCACTCCCCTTTGGACTGAAGTTCAATTGTCTAACTTGAAAAAACATAAAACTAGGGGGTGTTACATATTCCCCCCTACGAAAAAAAAACATTGTCCTCGTTGTTAACGACTAGCTTACTAGAGTTTATTTTGAAAATAGATATGGGTATTTTTTCCATCATCTCGGCTTCTCTTTCCCACGTAGCTTCTTCGGCGATAGAAGTGCTTCCACTCCACCTTTACTCGCTACTCGTTCGATTTCTCAATTCAATTTCTTCCCGCTCCAATATTTGAAGCGGATCCGGAAGGAACTCCCCTTTCAGTTCCACGTGTATCACATTCAGGTCAATAATGTGAGAAGCAACATGTACATATCTTTTTAATAATGAAACATGAAACACATCATGAACTTTAACATGGGGGCGGTAAGGCTAGCTTATAAGCCACTCGGTCCCACCCTTTCTAACACCTCAAAACGCCCACAATATCTAGAAGCCAATTTTGCACAACTTCTAGCATAAAGTGTGCTCTTTTTTGGGTTTAATACGCAGAATACACATGATCACCCACTTTGAACTCTCAATGCAATCTCTTCGTATCAACATAGATTTTACGTCGATCTTGTGTCTGTCTTGATGTTTCTCTCGTATTTGTTTGACAATCCTTTCCATTTCTCGTAGAGTATCCGGCCCCCAATACTAGGTTATCTTCGAGTTGGTTTCAACTTAAAGGAGTACGGCACTTTCTTCCGTAGAGTGCTTCAAATGGACTCATTTTGATGGAGGATTGATAGTTGTTGTTGTAAGCATATTCGACTAAATGCAAGTAGTATTCCCATTTTGATGGCCTATCCATCACATACATTCTCGACATATCCTCCAAAATCTGATTTGTGCTCTCTGTTTGACCATCTGTTTGAGGGTGATAAAGCGTACTAAAATTCAATTTAGTGCCCATGCCCCCCAAACGGACCTTTCCGAAAGGCGACCGTGAACTTAGTATCTCTATCCGAAATAATCATCTTTGGGACCCCCTGTGTAGCCTTACTATTTATTTTAGGAACACGTTCGCTACTTGGGCTATCCCAAAAGTTGATTTTACGGGGTAATAAATGTGCGACCTTTCTTAAGGTATCTACCACTACCATCACCGAGTCATGTTGATACTTTGTTCGGGTAACCCTGGTTATAAAATCTATAGAAACAGTGTCCCATTTCCATTATGGAATTGGCAAGGGATTTAAAAGACCATATGGATGTCGATGTTCAACTTTGACTAGTTGACACTCCATGCATCTAGCTAAATATTTTGCTACATCCTTTTTTCATTTCTCGGCCAAAAAAAATTCTTTTTCAAGGTTGTAAGCATTTTTTTGATATCCGGGATGTCCCGAATATGGTTATTTATGATATTCATCTAGAATTTATTTTTTTCGGAGAATCCACATTGGGGTTATACAATCTGCTTTCTATAGCAGATCAGTCCTTTTCGGTTTTGGGTGTATTCAACCATTTCCTTTTTTCGGTATTTTCAATTGTAGATCTTCATAGTTGGGAACTTGACCTGCTACATTTTTTAACTACTTCCTCTAAGTCCAAACTAGCACTACTCCCAATGTCGCTTATGTTTTGGCAAGCATTTACGCTTAGAGCATCGACAATTTTGTTTTCTTTCCCTTTGATATGTTTTATGTCCATATCAAATTCACTTAGAAAAGACAACCATCCGGCTTGTCAAGCATTCAAATCTTTTTTGAGAAAAGAAATATTTGAGACTAATATGATCTATCATCAATGTAAATTTTTTTTCCAAGAAGATAGCGTCACCACATCTTCGATATAGGTGCTTCGGTAAGTTTTAACTTCACTGTTCAAAGCTATGTTGGAATTTTTTCATTCCCATTCAAATTTGGTGACTTTCCTCCGTAATGACGTTATGGGATATGCTATTGCGAGAAAATATTTCCACAAACCTTCGATAATAACTTGCAATCCTCATAAATGACTTTATTGTTGATACATCGATAGGGCACCGGCCACTCTCTTATGGCTTTTATCTTGTGAGGATCTACGACCAACCCTTGTTCAGAAATAATATGGCCCGGATATTGAATTTTTTTCCTTATAGAATTCACATTTGCTAAACTTGGCATACAACCGATTTTCCTTAAGGGTTTGTAATACAATTATAAGGTGTTCCTTATGTTCTCGCCTCACTTTTTTGAATAGACTAGAATATCATCTATGAACACTAGTACAAATTTATCTAAGTACTGTTCAAAACGCTATTCATTAAGCACATAAAAGTGGTAGGGGCATTTGTCAAACCAAAAGGTAGGACTACAAATTCGTAGTGACCATACCTGGTTCGAAAAGTTGTTTTGCTGATTTCTTCCTCCTTAATTCTAAGTTGGTGATAACTAGTCCTCAAATCAATCTTAGAAAATACCGAAGCCCCTCTCACCCGATCAAAAATGTCATCTATTCCCGGGGAAATGGGTACCTATTTTTTTATTGTCAACTTATTCAGTTGACGTAGTCAATGCACATTCTTAAGGTTCCATCCTTCTTTTTTCATGAACAACACCGACGCTCCCCAAGGAGATAAACTCGGTCCGATGTACCCTTTATCCAAGCAATTCTTGTAATCTCATTTTTTAACTCCATGATTTCGGGGGGGGTCATCCGGTAAGGGGGCTCTAGAAACGGGTGTTTCTCCTGGCACCAAATCGATTGAAAAAATAAATTTTTTCTTTTTGGGGGGGGAAGATGAGGAATCTCATCTCGGGAAAAAATTCCCTGAAAATCTCTTACCACTCGGTAAAGTGTCTAGCAGAGTTTTCTTCGAAAGTTGTCGTCCTAATTCTTCAACATGTACAACATATACTTGATATCCTTTTCTAGTTGTTCTTTTTTAATTGCAGAGCTAATATTTGTCTTACGAGAGATTGGTTCTCGTTTTCCTTTGAGTATAAAGGGTTTCCCTTCCTCATCTATGCAATGCGTAGTCTTATCCCAACAATTCATCATAGCCTTTCTTTTTTTCTAACTAGTCCATTCCTATCGAGAAAATCATATGAGCCTAAGGGTAGAATGTTTAAATTCACTTCGTCTTAAAATCATTTAATTTAATTGTTGTTTGAGGTAGCTTATGAGTTACTTTTAGTTTGGTGCTAGTGGCTAACTCGGACCAACCAAGACTATTGAAATTTTTTCGGCTTTTGAGATTGCATTTTTGTACAACTTGTGGACTAATGTAACTCAAAGAAGCACCCGGATCAATTAAAGCCGTACATGTATTGGTCGGCAATCTTACCTTCCATCTCGATCATAGTAGCCTAGTGTTCTCCTTGTCGGTTCTCCAACGCTGCACTCGATAGTGGGTATGTTCCTTGCTATATCATTCATTGTGGTAGCTTCTCTATCTCTCAGAATCATCTCGAATATTTTTGTGTGGACAGTCCCTCAACAAATGAGGTTCTCCGCAACCCCAACATTTCAAAGGCTCTCGCATTTTAATTGTTCCTTCCTTCTTATTATCCCCATCTATTTGTTTTAAACCAACTTGGGGACCGAGCAGTTTGACTTTCCTTTGGTTTGTTGAATTTCTTCCATCGATGATCCCTACCAAATTTCTTCAACTAAGTCTGGTTTCTATTTCTTTCCTTTGAATTCGCCCTTGTTTAACCAGACTTTTTCCCATGTTCACTCTTTCCTTTAAACTACCGGGTAGTATAATCTAGCTTTCCTCACCACTTCGTCTATAGTTTTTTTGGATTATCGAACTCTATTTTCTCCTTGTACACGATAGGCAAAGAATTTAAAAACCTTTGAACCTTTGCTTTGTCTTCATGAATATAAGGAACATACCTTAATAGATTTGTAAACTTAGTGAAGAACTCATCTATGGTGAGTCGTCCCAATACGAGTTCGTGGAACTCCTTTGCTTTTATCATCATAATAGCATTCATTCAAATAATGGTTTTTTAAACTTGACTTGGAAATCTTCCCAAGTCACTATTTTTTTCATCAATGGCATGAACCATTTTTGTCTCCTCCTCCCACAAGGTAGCCTTACCTTGCAACTCGGTAGATAGCTAATCCGGCCTTCATATTTCTTTCATATTCACGGACCTAAAAATACTTAATCATATTCAACGACCCATGCCTCAAACGATCTTCCTCCTTCTCTCCATCATAGGAGGGAGGTTTAATTTTTCAAAATTCACCCCCGTAATTCCTTCTTCGTTTAGACTAATGTCTAGTAGTGTCATCTTCCTCGGAATCATCTCGATAACTTTCCTTTCCTCCTTTTTTCCGGAACCTTCACCTTCTTGGCTCGTTCCGCGAGGTCGGGTTCTCTTATCGGCTTTTCCTCGCTCCTCACTAGCTAATGACGACTGTCATTCCCGGCTTCTTAGCTAGGCCATATCGCGTTGCAACCTATGCAACATAGCCATCAAAGGAGCATTGGGATCTAGCATGTTATCTCCATCACCCGGATCAACATCAATTTCATCTCCTTTAGCCATTGACTTTTCGGTTTCAGTACCTTTGTAGACTAAAACAAAACAAAGCATCAGTAATAATTTTTTTTTATTTTTTTTAAATTAACTTATACAATGAGCACAACAACGACTCTAGTTTTTCTAACTCTGAGCTCGATACCATTTGTAGCATCCCTCATTTAGTCAAATTTTTTTTTCTTTGACTAAGTTTTCATCTAGTTACCTTGAGGCTAGATTTCATTGATAATTTTAACTTTAACAATAATCACAACTCACAGTTTATCTCCACATATATATAAAATTCAACTCTTCATATATATATTAATATAACGTTCAACTCATTTTTATATATCTATATATATATATATATATAAATTTTTTGTAAGTATGTAATGTAATACTACTACTTACATTATTTCTCCGATAATTTCTTTACTTCACTATACCCTGTGGTCTTTTTTTTTCTTATAACCTAATGTATTATCATACATATGAGAAATTTCTTATGATAAGCGAAATTATTAACTTCCCAACCCTTTTATTTCACTCTAACTAATGGAGTCCTACCCATTCTAAGTTTTTTCATCTCCTTGAATTTAGCCTTCGCTTTAATGTTATGAATGTGTTTTAGGAGCGTACTTTGGGGATGTGGTCACGAGGTTGTTCTTTACCTCCGACTTACGTTTCCATATTTTATAGTTGTTCCATAAATTTTTACTCTTGTTATCTATAAAATCTAACTCATCGATATCTTTAATATTTTCCTCCGGATATGCAAGTACTCTACTTGCTTGATCCGTATGGTTTTTTAAATGTCGATATGGATATTTGTGTTTAACACTACATTGTATAATCACCGATCGTGATCCCGATGTTATTTTTTTGGGAACCGGTTGTACTCCATCCCGTGTAATGCATTTATATGATACGATTCGAGTAATTACTCTATACGATGGAATTTTTTTGATATTGTTGTCCTCCCTCATGGTTTCTATCCGAAGTACAATGATAGCGAGATGATGCCATCCGTATGGCTCGGATGGATTATGTTTTTGGAGAATGTCGAGTTATTTAAGTGTGATTTTTTTTCAAATGTATTGGTCATTTTCACACCCATAATCGGACATTGCCTCTTCCCGTTCAATTTGACATTCAAGCCATGGAACCCTCGTCCATCCTAGCGTTCAGATTTTCCAAGCTTTGGCACAAAGTGTTCAATATTTTCCTTACTCGAATCTCTATAACATTTTTTCTGTCTAATCGTAGATTGGAAAATCATTTCAACTAATGTATTTTACGCTCGGTAATTTTTTTTTGTTAAAATTTCTCATGTTTGATTTCGTTGGTTTTTTTTCCGAATGACTTGGGTTGAACATTCTTCAATAGAGAGAGTCTATTCTTCATGTTCTCGAAGATATCTTATCTCTCACCTTTGATTCGATCTATTCGACTTCAACCTAATGGGTAAGGGTTTTAGTTTATTTTTTCTTCATTCTTCGTTGTTTTCTATTATCATTATGATTGTCCTCTAGTTCATATCTAATATGTCTCTCTTTATCTTATCGAAGGCCCTTTCTCTATGAGAAATGTTGATGGGGTTTGGAAATCTCGGGTAAAGGATGTCCGTGTATACATTATGTTTGATTTTCTATGGATTCCTAAATGCATTGTAATTAAAATTATCGTTTATATAGGTTTGCGGGAAGAAGAAAATCATCCATAGTGGTTTCCGGAACCTTGTAGCTTATCTTGTATGCTTCCAATAAATTGATTAAACTACTTTCTCGTTTACGTTGGTAGCCTCCTAACTCGAGAATTTTCATTTGTCGCAATCTAATATCCATTTCCTAAATGGGTCGATTACATAGTCTCAATATTTTGTTTCATTTAGTTCGCTTCAGTATAATGGTTTTCTTCCCAACGAGCAAGCCTTCCATGTAATTAAATTTCGACGAAGTTTTATTTGTATTGTTCCGGAAGGTTATGAAGAGACGTTTTATTTTTTTGATAGATTTCCGGTAGTAAAAAGCTCGAAAACATACCTTCAAATCTTATATCGATATATGCATCATCTATGTCATCCTCTTTTAATATGTTAAGTTTTTTATAGATTTTTTGTTTGTAGGAGTAATACTATTAAGTGTCAATGACTCGGGTATTTTCACTAGTTCATTGATTTTTCATCTTAAATGGTAGTGAATATAAATTCTACACTAGGACTCAAGTAAATGTAGTGTATATGTGTATCTCTTGATATTGATACTCATCTATTCAGAATTTTATTTAGATATGGAAACTATCAACCATAATAATAATTTTCTACGATGCTCTATATTGTTCTAAACAAAATTTTTTTTAAGAGTTTCTGTTCAGTTTTATTTACCACAAGTACACAAGAATATTTTATGGTTAACTTCGGTATCCGAATTAACGATTTACTGATTTATAATATAACTCTTCCTTTCCTTCGGTTACCTCATTATTAGTTTGACAATTTCATTTTGGTAGTTACGATAAATAACACTAATCTCTATTCAAGAAAATATTTAAACTCATTTTGGTTTAAAGTTGTAGAGATTTGCTTGTATAGATATAGTTTACTTAAACTATTAACATTTTAAAAATTATTCCAAGTATCATTTCTAATACTTTAGATCTGATATACTACTTAAATAATAGTGGTTCGCCATTTGGATTTCATGATTATCATTAGGTTGAATTCGAGTAAAATGAAAAGTAAGTTTTAGGTGACTAATCTCACCTAAATTTCTTTGAGTATATTTAGATAACGATATGCATATCTCAAATAATTTTTCTATATTTTCTTTCAATTGTTCTCATGTGTCTATTTCTTTAGGTAGATTTAAATCTTATCAAAAGTTCTACTCTAATTTATTTATTACGATATGTAAGTATGTTAGTTTTTTTTGCTGATATGTATTTTCCTTCTCGCAAAGTGTTGCTTGATCTTCCCTTCGGTTCTAGATAACTATAGTTGTAGCCGACACCTGTCATTCTCTATTAGTTAAATTAACTTTTCCAAACTATCTGTACATTTTTCATTTAGCTAACATAATAGAAGTTCTGCGATTATTTATTTTCCACTAAGAGCATTCTATACTATAGAAATAGATTAAAGTTAACCCACTAATTCATCTTTGGTAAAAAAAAATGTATCCTCGTATTTAAACCAATATTGGTTTAGAGATTTTGATGGATAATCCCCATAAATTCCATTCCTACAATTATACGAGTTTAGAAGATTTGTTTCTTCTAAACATTTTCGTTAAATTCCAGGAATAACAACTCTCGGAAAAAACTTAATTCAAAATCTCAACTACGACGACTTATAAATATTATACAACAACATCTATTTTAATCATTCATAAACATTAGTGTGCATACCACTCTTCTAATGGCCGTCCTCCCAACCTTAGAGTTCTTCTGTCTCCCGTAACTCACCCTCGAGCCGAGATCCCTCTCCCGCAAACGGACCAACCCCAATTTGTTTTGGAGTAGCTTATTTAAGCTTATGCTCTCCCCAAAAGCCTCGTTTCTAATTCGCGTCCGCATTACAGGGATGCTTTTATTCCTATTTGCCTAGGCTTCCCTTATTTAGGGACTTTAAAGATGATTTCTACTTTTCCATCTTTTTTATCTCTTCCCAACTACTTTCCTCATCATTGTGGAAATTTAGATTTTTCCTCAAAAAATATAAATTAGAAATAAATTCTCTCAAGGCTTTTTTTTGAAAGATTTTTTTGGGGGGAAGTCTTAGCCTCTTTCCATACCTCATGGATTTGGCAAGTGATCTCAAAAATCTCATTTGGTCATAGTGCATAGAAAATATTGTACTTATTTTTCATAAATAATTAATTAATTACATCCACACAATAATTATCCATTGGGGTCCACTCCCCTTTGACTGAAGTTCATTTTTTCTAACTTGAAAAAACATAAAAATAGGGGTGTTACAGATAGCGAGGTTCGATCCATGAGACCCATCATCTCTAGGATCCTACCCAAATTTCTTCTTGAGATTAATCACGCATGTCGCCCAACCTCACACATGGTGGTACAACTACAAGCACTCCCTCTCGCCCATCGGCTCAAAATTTCTCTTCTTGAATGGTTTCTCCCACTCCATGATCCTCCACATGTGGTTTCTCCTCATATTGAGGTTCATTTTCACCTACATCAAAATCCAGACTCCCTCTCGAGGCGTCGTTTCATGTCTTTCTCACACTTCCCAATGGTTGGAAGTGTTGAACCCTTAGTTAAAGCGAGAGGGAAGGTGAATCGGTTTAATGCTTTCATGGTATTTTAAAAATTTCTTTTACACTTATTAACACCTTCATTTCATGATCAACTTAATGTATAAAGGAACAAAAAATCTTAATATGTGAGAAGCAAGTATTAAGAAGATTAAATACAAAATATCAAACACATAATCATCATGCATATAGACACCAGATATAAGTGGAAACCCATAAGGGAGAAAACCAAATATTATTATTGTTTTGATGCAAAGGCAAGCTCTAACTCCCTCTCACCACTGATTTTCTGTAGGCTCCAACCTACAGGAGGCTACTACCTCAAATTTTGAAAAATACTACTTATAAGGAAGCTCCAACTCCCATCTATTTTCTGCAGGCTACAACCCACAAAAGGCTACTACCTCAACCAACTACAACTGGACATCTATAAAGCGAAAACTTGATATGGAAGCACCAACTTCCTCACACTACAATAAAATCATATGCTGATTTACTTGGATATTAGCTCTATTTTACTCCTTCTTCACTGTTGTCCTTCCATCCTTCAAATCTACCTTATATTAGCTCTGGATCTTCACATCTTCTCTATCTACTCTTTCTTATTCTTCCACTCTCTAACCTGTTTTTGCACATTCCAATAGCATTATTTATAGAGATTACTTCATGGTTGTTTGCATTCCATTTGGGAATATGAAATGAACAGGTATGACTCTTTGCCTTCCATCCTCTCATTTCCTCGCTCAACATATTCAAGATGTTCCTACACTATATACTCATTTCAGTATTAAATTGGAGTTTTTCCTTGCCTATGGAGACTTTCCTTTGCATCACAGACAATATAAAATAATCAATGAATTTACAGTTACAGTTATAATAATATTTCAATTCAGCCCTTTTAGCTTTTTCTTTTCTGCTCATCTTGTCTTCTCTACCTAATGTTCCTTTGTCTTCTCTGCCTGTAGTTATATTTCCAAGTGTGCTGTTGCATAACTAGCTTAGCCCAACTTGACCCATGCCTTTATTCTTTACACCACCTCTGCCTATTGCGTATCTTACCTGCAACGTTTTATGATCTTCTTTGCTCCTTTTCTTTGTGTCGGGTTACTTCCCCAAGTTTTCTCTCTTGCATTCAGCCTTTCCTTTTTGAATCACAGTCGCATCTACATGACCATGTTCAGCACGGGGTTGGGTCCTTTTACTTACCTGAGCCTTTTCTTGTTGTGTTCAACCTTTCCTTTGTTACTCGAGCCTTCCTCTTCTTCATGTAATATTTCGGCGTATGAAAGGTTTAACGCTATAATTCCCTTTTCAACCTCTGATGTGATTTAACACTAGAAAGGCTTGGCATACATACTCAACTTTGGTTGAAGGGTCCCACAACACGGTGAACAATCACAGCTCATTGCATTTCACTTGCCCGCAAGTTTTAACATTTTGATACAAATGTATCTCCTATTTTCTGTGATATGTGATCAAATCGCATTGCATCTAGTTTACCGTGAAAAATATTAAGAATAAACCATGAAATCTGTGGTGTGCGCTCATGTGCAATGTCGCCATGTCATCTCCCCTCGTCGCATCGCATATTCTAACCTTACTACATCGCAAACAAATTAACATTCCTTAGCGCTATTTGCTAACATTTTCGATGTGCAGGCCCGCGATTCGTCATCCATCATTGATATACCCCAAAATCTAATGGTCCTCATCTAATCGTACTTCGCACTTCATAAGATTTACTTTGTGGTTATACTCTATTTCTTGCGATCTGCAAAATAGCACCATGCCAACACGTGTCTTCTCCACTTCGCATCGCAAATACTTTAACTTACCATGCAATGCTTTAATGCTAAACTCTTAAATTTTTTGATTTTCGAATCGATCTCTGCCGTCCAGCTCTCGCCTTCACTTTTGCGATCTAATCCTAACTATCTTTTCCCCTCCTTTGGAATTTTTCTAAGTGATCTCTGCCTTAGTCGATTTTTGTTTGTTTATCTTATCGCCACTCTGCAACACCAGTTCCTCCATGCTACTCCTCCTGAGCTTGTTCTATATTCTTCAACGTGATTTTCTCCTGAGCTTTATATTGTTGACACTCTGCAACACTGGTTCCTCCACACTACTCCTCCCTAAGTTTTATTCAATTTCTAAGTGCGTTGATCTCTCCTAATCTTCTTCTTCTATTCGTTATCCACTTCGACTTGGGATTATTACTCTTGTTGCACGCATTTTTTTCTTCTCAGTTCCCATTGATGCTTCTTCGATGCCTCTGCTATTCCTCTGCTACTTCTTTGTTGCCTTTGTTGCCTCTCTACTGCCTTTGTTGCCTCTCTGCTGCCTTTGTTGCCATGCTGCCTCTGCCTCTTGTTTGATCTGCTCCTTTGTCTTATAGTTGGTTCTGGTGTTTCTCCTTTGTGATCCTTTGCCATCAATGACAATATTTCCAACAATTTCCCCTTTGGCATTGATGGAAACACATCCACCAATGCTCCAATACTTCCTCCCGAACTTTCTCCCCCTTCAATTCTAAGAAGTGTCTTTCTTCCTCTACTTTCTTTTCCTCCCCCTTTGACATCAATGGCAAGGGGTTGCACATTTCCCCGTGTAGTATCTATCTTTGCACTATTTATCTATGAGTTGTTCTTAAGTCTTCTTCTTCTGACTCTATACCTTGCTGCTCCAGATTGGTGTACCAGAGTTGTTGGGAGAACTCTTTGAAAATTATTGAGATTGTATGGAAAGCTTGCCACCATAGAATTTTCTGTACTTATATCCCTTACTTCTTGATAGAGGTGTTATGTGCTAAAATTTTGATGTAATTTTGTCATGATACTTCGATATTGAGGAGCTGTACCATACCACTACTCTATAGCTCTAGCTTTTCTGTGAAAACTTTTATGGGCTGATCTCCCCCTGGAATGATGCTTCTTGTCTGATACTAACTTATCTATTACACTATTTATGTTCCTAATATGGAGGTCTTTTCTGGTGTATCATTTTTATTTTTTTTTGGTTTTTGATCGTATAAGATAGTATCATCTACAAACACTACCCCTATTCTGTCTCTTAGATATTCGAATGGTTCTCTAGTAAAAGGTTTTGTGAATATGTCTGTTGTTTGTTCCTTTGTTGGTACATTCTCCATCATTACTATTTTCTCTGCTACTTTTTCTATAAGGAAGTGGTACTTTATTGGGATGTGCTTGGTTTTTGAATGAAGTACTAGATTTTTTGATATACTTATTGCACTTGTATTGTCACATTTGATAGAAATGGGTTCATTGATGCTTACCTTCATGTCTTCGAGAATTTTTTTTTCATCCACATTACTTGTGTGCAACAAGTTGTTGCTACTATGTATTCCTCTTCTGTTGTAGATAGAGAGATAGATGTTTGCTTCTTGTTTAACCATCCCACCAGAATTTCTCCCAAATAAAATGCACCTCACTTGTGCTTTTCCTGTCATCCACGCAGTTGGCCCAATATGCATCTATATATGTTGTCAATGTGAAGTCTTATCGTTTCGGATACCATAGGCCATATTGTGCAATTCCTTGCAGATATCTAAATATCCTCTTGATTGCTAGGAAGTGATTTTGTTTTGGTGCTACTTGATATCTTACCACAAGTCCTACTACCAACATAATGTTTGGTCTAGAGGCAGTTAGGTATAGTAGACTTCCTATCATAGATTTGTAAAGTCTTTGCTATACATGCGTGGATCCATCATCAACACATAGCTTGCATCCAGTGATCATGGGAGTTGACATAGATTTGCAGTCTTCCATTTGGAACCTTTTCAACATGTCTCTTAAGTATTTTTCTTGTGAAATGAATATTCTTGTGTTCTTTTGTAGAATTTGAAATCCTAAGTAGAAGGTAAGCTCTCCAATCATAGACATCTCAAATTCCAACTTCATATCTTATGAAAATCCTTTTGCTAACTCATCTTTGTTGCTACCAAACATAATGTCATCTACATATACTACAACAATTAAGAGTTCATTTTCATCAGCCTTTATGTACAGATTGTTGTCTACTCCTCCATTCTTGGAACCTTGTTTTTGTAAGTATTTTCCTAGCCTAGAATACCATGCACATGAATGTTGTTTGAGACCATATAAGGATTTATTTAATCTGCACACATAGTCATGTTTATCTGTTAAGGAAAATCCTTTAGGTTTTTCCATGTAGACTTCTTCCTCTAGATCTCCATTCAAGAAGGCAGACTTCACATCCATTTGATATACCTTGAAATCATGATAGCATTCAAAAGCAAAAAACATTCTGATTGCTTCCATTCTTTCTACAGAGGAAAATTTTTCATCATAATCAATTCCTTTGATTTGAGAGTATCCCTTGCATACAAGTCTACCTTTATTTCTGATTACATGACCTTGTTCATTCATCTTATTCTTGAATATCCACTTTGTGCCAATGACATTTTTCCCAGTGGGTCTTGGCATTAACTCCTAGGTCTTTTTCTTCTCAATTTGGTATAGTTCTTCATTCATTGCATTTACCCAATTTTTTCCTTTCCTGGCTTCATCGAAATTCTTTGGTTCTATCTGTGACACCATGGTTAGGTACACTTCCTCAGTTTGTTTAGCTCGTTTTCTTCTAGTTTGGACTCCTGCACTCTTGTCTCTAATGATTTGATCTCATGGATGGTTCTTCTGAGTGTATCTCGAGGGTCCTTTTAAGTTTAATTTAGTATCTTCTATTTTCTTACTCTGTTCTTCATTTTCCTGATTATCATCTTCATTATCATCTGGGTGATTGGTGCAGTTTTTCCTTCTGGTTCTATTTGGTAGATATTCATCGAATCTCACATCAATTTTTTCCACAATTTTATGTAGCCTTTTGTTGTAGCACCTGTATCCCTTACTCTTGGATGCATATCACAAAAAAATTCCTTCATCAGCTCTAGCGTCATACTTCCCCAAATTTTCATCATTATTATTTATGAAACATTTGTTGCCAAAGACTCTAAAGTGCTTGATTCATGTTGGTTTCCCATGCCATAATTTATATGGAGTCTTGTCAGTATTTGGTATAAGATGATATTTGTTAAGGATATGAACAGATGTGTATACTGCTTCTTCCCAGTAGGTTTGGGAATGTTACTTTCTTGCATCATGGCTCTGGCAATCTGTTGTACTGACCTATTTTTCCTCTCTGCCACTCCATTTTGTTGAGGTGTACTTACAATTGTAAACTGTTGCTTTATCCCAAATTCATTTCACAGGTCTATAAAATCATCATTTTTGAATTGACCTCCATTGTCTTATCTGATGCATTTTAGATTACATCCAGTTTGATTTTCTACCAGTGCCTTGAATATCTTAAATTTCTAAAATGCTTCAGATTTATATTTGAAAAATTCCACCCATGTCAATCTGGAAAAATCATATATTATTAGCATGAAATATGATTCTCCACCTGGTGCATTAGTTCTTGAAGGTTCGCACAGGTCCATGTGTGCAAGCTTAAGAGGCTTACTTGTAGATAGTTGGTATTTATCTTTGAATGATATACGAGTTTTTTTTCCTAGTTGGTAGGACTTACATATGGTATTTGGAGGCTTCTTTATTTCAGGCAAATCTCTGACAACTTTCTTCTTTCTCAGTTTGATGATGTGGTCAAAGTTTAGATGTCCCAATCTTCTATGCCATAACCAATATTCGTCAATTTTTTTGATGTGGCATGCTTCATTATCTTCTTATACTATATAGACATTACTCTCTATTCAAACACCTTTGATCAGGGTCTTTCCTGTGGTGATAGACCTTACTTCACAATATTGGGCTCTGAAAAGGACCTCACAACCTTTATCACACATTTGACTGACACTTAGCAGATTGGCTTTCAGGCCATCCACAAATAGTACATCTTGAGCCTCTCCTCTTCCATTATTCAGGTTGAGTGAGCCTTTTCCCTCGATTTTCCAAGCTCTATCATTGTCAAATGTTACATTTCCAGATTTATTTTTCATCAAAATATATGAACTTGCTTTGGTCTCCAGTCATATGTTTTGAGCACCCACTGTCCACATACCATTGGCTTTCCTGATCTTGAGCTATTAGAACCAGATCACACTCATTTAGCTTCTTTTTCAATTGCATGAAACTTTTCATTTGGTAAATTTCCTGAGGAGATGGACCACAGTCTTTGAGAGGACATTTGAGAGACTTGTGCCTAATTTTAGGATAGCAAAAAAATTTGATTGTATTTCTAAATGCATTATGTATTCGAGTGAATCCACCATTGTTCTTAATTCCCCTTGGGTTTCCATACATCAGTCTCTGTATATATGTTCTGTACTCCATGGCTTTATGACCAAACCCTTTAAATAAAAAAAATACTCATGGAAGTAGTATTTGTCTCTGGCAGAGAGAGTTTTTTGAGGTAATATTTTCATTTTTTGCATCGTTTGCTGGTTGGATTAGATTTTCTTTGTCTTACAGTATGCTGCAATATGTCTAGGTTTGTGGCAGGTGAAGCAAGTGATACTTCCCACAGAAGGAAGGAACCTCCTTTGACATCTTTCGAATTTGTTCAATTCATCCCTAGGAGTGCATGAGTCTTTTGTAGTTTACTGTTTCTTCGTTTCTTTCTTTGTCACTTGAGATTGCTACTTATTTCTGATTTTTTTGTTATATATCATGGTCTTGTTGGCTTCTAATTCTATGGATTCCCATTTTTCTACTTCATTATCCTTTACAAATTTTACAAAAATGATATTCTTGTTATTTTCTACTTTCGATTTGTTGGTTTCTCCTTCATATCCTATCCTAGCCTTTATATGAGGAGATCTTAGTGCATTAAGAATTTTGTCCAAATGACCAGAGCTTTTCATTTGAGAAATATTTGTAGTTAATTAAATTTGGACCTTTTCTAATTTCTTCCTCACGCTTACCACTTCCTCTTCCAGCTTTTATCACTCCTGATTTTTCTCCTTTGTTTCTCTTTTCATAATATCCTCTATTTTCCTTGATTCTTCTAGTTCAATATTCAATTTAATAAGATCTTCTGAATCTGGTTTTGTCTTTACATATTTTAGAAGATTATCTTTATGTTTCTTACTCTTAAGTTTAATTCTGCTTATTTCCTCCAGGGCACTAATTAGCTCCCCCTCAAGATCTACCTCTCCTTCATCTTCAAATTCTAGGAGATCTTCTTCACGCTCTTCCTTGGCCATCAAAATGAATTATGATGTTTCTTATTCATTGGGGGATTCATCTAAGCTCTCAGATGCACTGTTGTCTTGTTGAATATAGAATGATCTTCGATTAAATTTGTTCCCTTTTGGCCTATTGCTGAAATTGGTTTTCTCTTTCCCTCTTCACTGATTCTCCATTTTCTTGTGCGTACATTTAGATACATAGTGCCCCATTCTTCCACAGTTAAAACACTTAAATGGAAGTTTACCTTTATACTTTCCTGTGCCTTTCTCCAATCTTCTGACAAATTTGGCCGCTTCTTCATCAAAGCAGGAGCATGTACCTTCCTTCTCTTCTCTGTACATATTAGCTTTAAAGGATACCTCCCTCACATTTAACTTCCCTTTTGGAAGTCTCATCTCATAGGTCGTCAAGTTTCCAAGCAATTGGTTCATGGTCAATGTTTCCCAATTTGCTATTTCTTCTATGGTAGAAACCTTAGGTTTAAACCTGGATGGTAACGATCTCAATATCTTTTGTACAATTACACATTCCTTAATGTTTTCTCCTAGAGCTTTCATGTTATTCACAATTTCAGCAACCTTTAAGAAGAAACTGGCTATATCTTCATCTTCATTCATTTTTACATTTTCAAACTGAGCTCTATACACTTGCATTTTGGCCATCTTCACCTTTTTATCTCCCTCATGGATATGTTATAACATATCCCATATTTCTTTAATTGTCTTGCTATGCATTAATTTGATAAATTCTAACTCACATAGACCACTCAATAGTGAATTCATTTCTTTTGCATTAGCTATGAAATCTTTTATGGCTTCTTTCTCTATATCAGTATCCTTTGGATCATATCCTAATTCCATAGTAGCCCAAACTTCTATTCCTAGATACATTATATACGTCCTCATTCTTATTTTCCAGAAGGCATAGTTTGTGCCAATAAAAAAAGGGGATTTATTTGTTGAGCATCCTTCTAGGCTAGCCACCTTGGGGACCTAGGATCTCCTTCTAGTTGTTAATCTGATACAAAAGGAACTGGCTCTGATACCAATTGTTGAACCCTTAGTTAGACTGAGAGGGTGGGTGAATCAGTTTAATACATTTATGGACTTTTAAAATTTCTTTTAAACTTATTTACACCTTCATTTCATGATTAAATTAATGTATAATGAAGTAGCAAACTTAATATGTGAGCAGCAAATATTAAGCACATTAAATATAGAACATCAAAACAGAATCATCATGCATATAAACACCAGATATAAGTGGAAACCCATAAGGGAGAAAACCGCATCTTATTATTGTTGTGATGCAAAGGCAAGTTCCAACTCACTCTCACCATTGATTTTCTATAGGCTCCAACCTATAGGAGGCTACTAAATCAAATTCTGCAAGATAATACTTACAAGGAAGCTCCAACTCCCATCTATTTTCTGTAGGCTACAACCCACAGGAAGCTCCTACCTCAACCAGCTACAACTGGACATCTATCAAGCTACAAATTCATATGGAAGCACTAAATTCTTCACACTACAATAAAATCATATGCTGATTTACCTGGATATCAAATTTTTTTTACTCCTTCTTCATTGTTGTCCTTCCATCCTTCAAATCTGCTTTATATTAGCTCTAGATATTCACAGCTTCTCTATCTTCTCTTTCTTATTCTTCCACTCTCTAACCTCTTTTTGCACATTCCAATAACATCATTTATAGAGATTACTTCATGGTTGTTTGCATTCCATTTGGGAATATGATATGAACAAGTATGACTCTTTTCATGCCATCCTCTCATTTCCTTGCTCAGCATATTCAAAATGTTCATACACTATATACTCATTTCAGTAATAAATGGGAGTTTTTCCTTGCCTACAGAGACTTTCCTTTGCATCAACAAAATATAAAATAATCAATGAATTTACATTTACAGTTACAATAATATTTCAATTCATCCCTTTCAGCTTACTTCTTTTCTGTTCATCTTATCTTCTCTACCTGTTGTCCCTTTGTATTCTATGCCTGTTGTTATATTTCCAACTGTGCTACTGCATTACTGTCTTATCCCAACTTGACCCATGCCTTTATGCTTTACACCGCCTCTGCCTATTGCATATCTTACCTACAATGTTCTATGCTTTTCTTTGCTCCTTTGCTCTGTGCCGGGTTACTTACCTGAGTCTCCTTCTGCCCACGTTCAGTCTTTGTTATCAAACTGTCATAGCTGCATAACACCTCTACATGAGTGTGAGGTCATTTTCCAAGAGTTTTCTCTCTTGCGTTCAACCTTTCCTTTTTGACTCACAACTGCATCTACATAACACTATTCAGCACGAGGTCAGGTCCTTTTACATACCTGAGCCTTTTCTTGTTGTGTTCAACCTTTACTTTGTTACTCGAGTCATCCTCTACTTCTAAAATTTTCTTCATAAAATCACATAGCCCTAGAATTGAAATACATCAAATCTTGACTTTGAACGTTATTGCATCTGGTCTCATGTCATATTTCGGCGTATCAAAGGTTTAACATTATAATTCCCTTTTCAACCTCTGATGCAATTTAACACTAGAAAGGCTCGGCATACACACTCAACTTTGGTTGAAGGGTCCCACAACGTGGTGACCAATCACAATGCATTGCATATCGCTTCCCCGCAATTTTTAACATTTTGCAACAAATGTATCTCCTATTTTCTACGATATGTGATCGAATCGCATCGTATTCAGTTTATCGTGTGAAATCTTAAGTACAAACCATGAAATATGTGGTGTGCGCTCATGCACAAGGTCACCATTTGGTCTCCCCTTGTCACATCACATATTCTAACCTTACCGCATCACCAAAAAATTAGCATTCCTTAGTACTATTTACTAACATTTGCGATGTGTGGGCCCCCGATTCGTCTTCCATCATTGATCTGCCCCCAGATCTAACAGTCCTTATCTTATCAAAATTATCACTTTGCTCGCAAATACTTTAACTTACCATATGACGCCTTAATGCTAAACTCTTAAATGTTGCAATTTGTGATTCGATCTCTATCGTCCATCTCTCACCTTCACTTTTGCAATCTAATCCTAACCGTCCATTCCCCTCCTTTGGAAATTTTCTTGTGATCTATGCCTTAGTCGATTTTTATTTGTTTATCCTATCGTCGCACTACAAAATCGGTTCCTCCACGCTACTCCTCCTAAACTTGTTCTGTATTCTTGAATGTGATTCTCTCTTAAGCTTTATACTGTCACTGCTCTGCAACATTGGTTCCTCCACGCTGCTCCTCCCTGAGCTTTATTCAGCTTCTAAGTGTGTTGATCTCTCCTGAGCTTATTCTTCTATTCGTTATCCACTCCGACTTGGGATTATTACTCTTGTTGCACGCCTGTCTTCTTCTTTGTTGCCTCTCTATTTGGCTTTTACGCACTCTTGCCTGATATTCTCCTTTGTCGTATAGCTAGTTCTGGTGCTACTCCTTTGTGCTCCTTTGCCATCAATGACAATATTCCCAACAGTAGATCAAGTGACAGGTCCTCACTTCAAAAAATTACAAATGACTAAAGCATTCAAATTTAGCATTAAAATATATATAGTTAGGAAATGACTGAAATGATATTTGATTAATTATGTACTAGTAACAACCTAAACACAAGTCCAAAATTAATAGTAATATATAGATTTTACATAAATAGTTACTATCAAGTATAGTTACATAACTTGTTAGTTTCTTTTTAGTTGGAAAGGGATTCGTGCAACTAGGATCAATTGTATGTATGTTGTAGTGCAACCAACAATGCTACATTCTTGTTGAATTGTCTCTGACCAAAAAATAAATTTTCATACTAATTAGTTTTGTACATATTCAAGTCATGTTGAATTCGATAATCATTTCCAAGGTGCTTAGAGTTATCATTATTTATTATCAACAAAAGCATGCAACGCCAATTCACCATCTACCACATACTTCAAGCCATACGTAACTATGCCTTTCAAGTATCCAAATGCTTAATGGGTTTATAATTAGTCTGCTTGAGTTCAACCATGAATAGGGTCAAAGTATTCACTACGAAAGATATGTTAGGCCTGGTATTCATAAGATACATTAGGGAACCAATCAACTACATCTACAAAAAAATAATCTACCAAATGTGAATCTAAATTAACATATAACTTCAGATTTGGAACCACACTAGCAGCCAAGGGTTTGAAATCTAACATCATAAATCTCTTCAAAATCCCTACCATGTATTTTTTTTCCAAGGAAGACCTCACTTATTCCATGACAAATATCTAGACCTAGAAATCAATTCATAAGGACTATGTTCTTCATATCAAATTCACCAACTAACTTGTTCTTGCATCATGCATGGGCTTCTCAAAATTTCCTGTAAGGATCATATTGATCTACATACATGACCAAGACAAGAAAAATATATTTATCATATAAATCATAAAAGGTTATGATCTACAACTATCTTGGTGAAACCCAAACTCAATAAGTACTAATCAACCCAGGAGTACTATGCACGTGTTGCTTGCTTCAACCCATAAAAGACTTTTTCGATCTCTCAATTGATTAAGGTACACTTGATCTTCAATCAAGTCATTTAGAAAAGAAGCCTTTGGAAGGTTCTTGTCCTGTTAAAAGCTTCTTGTGCTATCTGAAATCTAAGAGCAGAGATAACTTGTAACAAATATTGTTATGATGGTGGTATGATGCTATCACAAATGGTGTTGGGCATAAAAAGGAAAGTGTTGTTGTTTCAGATTTTTGTACATGCTTTAGGATGAAAATATCATGCTCTACGTTGATCTAGAATCTGCAGCAAGCGTTATATTACACTTGTCCACAGTGTTTTATTTCTAGGATTAGTTTTATTAGTATGAATCTTGATTCCAGGTGTATGAAAAAAGACCACTTTAGCTGCGCATAACAAACAGCCCTAACAGCAGAAATGACTGCTAATATCTTCAGATCTGCAGTTAGATGATCAAGACAAATGCTGCAAAAATTTAGATCTATTCATTAGAAGACATTAAACAGTAGAAAAATAAGATTTACTCCATAGATCCAATAGACAAGAAAAGAATATATTTAATGAAATTTTTATTAATGGGCACCTGGGAGGAAAAGACAAGAGGGTGTTCCCTATTCTCCTCAATGGGATTGGTTCTTGTAAGTCCTTAGCACTTTAGATTTAGAATTCCTCTCTCTTGATGGTTTAGAAAACCCAGACAAAAATGGAAAAATATGGCTATGATAATGGATCAATAGCCAGACCAAGAGTTGAGATCCAGAGTGATCTTTAGGCAATAAAAGGTGACAAATGAATGGAAAAACCCTTCTATTTATAACAAAATATTGAGTTAGTCTAGAGATTGGTGCATAATTAAAATATTATTAACCAAATCTAGATCCAGCTTTTATGGAATATTTTATTATATTTGTTGGAGGGAAAAGGGTTTGACTTGAGTCAAATCCCCTTATTTGTAAATAATAAATAAATAAATGATTTATTTATCATTTTAAGGATGTGATTAAGTAATAATAAATAAATAAATGATTTATTTATTATTTTAAGAATATGGTTAATTAATAATCAAATAAATAATGATTTATTTAATTATTTAAGAGTGAATTAGTCATATTTAACAAAGAATATTATTTTAAATAAGATTTAAACATTATTCTTAGAAAATAATCAGATAAATAATGATTTATCTAATTAATTTCCTTGTTTTGGGATAAATATAACCAAAAATATTAATTAAACTATTGTTTAACTAATTATTTCTTGAGGAAAATCAAATAGATGTATATTTATTTAATATTTCCTTATGGGGTTTCCTGCTTAGACCATAAACAACTTAATAAAGGTTGTTTACTAAGTTATTTTTCATAGTGAATGCGATTTTACTTGGGGTAAAATTGGTCTTACTTGGTGTACTTGGGTCCATCTAATAACAATGGATTAGATGACCAAAAAATGGTGCAACAGATTTCCCCCCAGCATGCGAGCGTTAGGAGCTAATCGTATGACCGAAGTACATTGTAAGAGCTCAATCACTAGAAAACAAAGGAGAATTCAAAGAGAGAGGATTGTAAGGTAGACCAAAGTGCTGAAAGAAATAGACCCTGAGGAGGTGACTTGCAGGTGCGACAAGTCTTTTTGATGAGTGAGTACCTGCTATAGGCTGCAGGGGAGGCATACCTATGCCCACTGAGGCAATAGTACAAGCAATAAGGTGCCCAGAAAACCACGAAACGTAATAATAAATCATATTCTGGCATAAATATGAGCCAGATAAATAACATGATAATTAATCCCACATACATATTGTTCCTGGGATAACAGCCAAGGCTTGTACAATAATATATGAGTACATGAGATATAAATACAACCCAGATGCCCCTGAACATAGGAGATGGCTCTGAAAATCTGACTGATACATGCAAACAAAAAGGCGCTGCAAGCGGCTGAAGGTCGACATCATCAAATGTATGGAGTTGCATCGAAGGCTGAAATGAAGAGTTCATCCGAGTGTGTGTGGGGCTACCTGTAGGGCCACCCCCTCATGAGGGCTAAGACATCTCACACACACCTGGGAATCGTCGATGTCAGCTGCTGCATCACTGAACCATCGAGTATACGGATCTCGATCATGCTGAAAAGAGCTGGAGCTGAGAAACAATCAAGTCAAAGGGCAAGAAGGAGTCCCTTTGCCTGATCCTAGGCACCGAACAAGAGTGGAAGTTGGAACCAATGTACACCTCCCTCTAGACCTGTCTTCTGGAATGAATGAGCTGATGTCGACAGAAGGAGATCCGCCATATGTGAGGCAATAAGGGATCCTCAACTAAGGCACGAGAGAAAATAGTAGAGTGACTGACAGACTGACACCAATGATGATGATGAAATGGGGGAGACTGAGTAGCAAACAGACGACTTCCCTTGTTAGAGCATAAATGGCATGGATGACCTGGCAACGACTAACGCAATATTATGAGGGATAGGAGATAGTGGAACTGGGGGTCATAATGTGCGACATGAGAGAGAGACCAAGTAATGAAGGATGAAGGACTATAGTAGGATAGACTCCATGAAACTTATGATGACTCAACTTGGATGCTCTAAACAAGGGTGACTCAATGGTGTTGCCACACAGAAAAGGGGTCCAATGGGGACCCTAAAATCATGAGTACTAGATGGTAGCTCATGACGAAAGTCGACACGAGGATGGACAAGTATGGAGGAAACATGATGCCCCTGGTACGAGTGTTGCAAGTGAAGAAATTTGGTTTTGAGGAAGGGTGAAGTGGCGCTTCTTGGACAAAATGTGTCCTGGTGAAGTATCGAATCACAAAAAGCTAATATATACCCCTTTGAGGGCTTGGTGAGATCGTTCCAATGGTAGAGACGATTTGTCAAACTGAGCTATGGTTTGACCACAGCAAGAAAAAGAAAAATCAGGAGTTTTCTTTTAATAAGCCATTTTCCTTCCAAATTCACTCATGTGTAGGTGGAGTTGTGGTGAATGTATTGAGGAGAGGAGGCCCTAAATCTTGCGGTGATTGTAGCAGACAAACCAACCACTGAAAATTGAGATCCATTAGTTGTAGGTAAGATTCCTAATCCTACTCTTTCATTTCATTCGGTTGAAAGTTCAGTTTAGGTGCCCAGAGCTCATGAACAGGCCAGGTCACACTTTTTGGGTTCTGCTCTGCGACCTGGGTAACAAGTTCTGGGCAGAAAACTGCAACCTATCCCAAGAAATGACCTGAACAGTGTGACCTGTCAGAGAAAGGGGTTTTCAGTGCTATTTTGGGCTGAGAGCTGGTATTTTTATGGTTGGGGGGCATAGGTGCACCCAAGCATGTTGTGGACATGCCAAAATGTATTTAGAAAAAGGGAAATCTAAACAAATTTTAATGATGTGGTGCGCCATTTGTTTTTAATTAGGCGGGATTTTTATGGTTGGGGGGCATAGGTGCACCCAAGCATGTTGTGGACATGCCAAAATGTATTTAGAAAAAGGGAAATCTAAACAAATTTTAATGATGTGGTGCGCCATTTGTTTTTGGTATGGTTATGCAGTTTGAGAAAGGAAATAGATGATTACCAATCTCTTTTGGTACTGCATATATGAATCAAATGGACTTTAAGTTTCTAGGTTGGCATACATGGTGTTGTTATCCCTACCAATCTCTTTTGCTACTACATATATGAATCAAATGGACTTTAAGTTTCTGGGTTGGCATACATGGTGTTGCTATCTCAAAGGTAGGACTTGGGGATAATGAACTGATGTTATCCCATAAAACTCATAGTTTGGTCAACCACAATGTCTATGAGACTAGGTTTCTGATGTAATATGAAGGAATGAAGAGGGGTATTATCT